>VDFB02108121.1:0-24849 GCA_007258455.2 Sequoia sempervirens
CCCATGGTATTTTTCTGGTCGCTAAGACATAATCACATTTTCACTGATGAAACCACACTTTGACGTGAATTTCATATTTCTTGCCGATGAAAATAATCTTACCGACGAGGTGAGTTCTATTGGCAAGACTTTAAATTTGAAAAGACTCATGTCGATGCCAATTGCCTTGCTGAACCTATTTTTCCAATATACTCTGTTCGGTGAGACTCTCCCTGAAGTATTTCATTGGTGTGACTTTAATATTTGGTGGAACTCATGCTGATTACCTTTCTCTCACCGATGCATATCTTTATTGGTGTGACATATGGGTCATCAGGACTATATGACTTCATCCCGATAGTTCTTTGATAGAATTCCTTTGCACTTTATCAGCAAGACCTGATGCTTTCAGTAAGACCTCACTTCGATGTCTTTTAGTTTGGCCGAAATGTTTCTCCATGCGCTGGTCGGTGAGACATATATGAGTTCATTATGACTCATCCCGATAATGACTCTCTTGCCGATATGATCTCTCTATTGCCGAGACAATGAAATACACCTTGCCGATATGTGTTTATGAACATTCGGTATGACATTCCTGCACTCCTGCCGATAGACTACAAAAGACACACATTAGTAAGGATGCCATATGGATCGGGGAGACTTTCACCCTCTCTTGCCGATATGGGTTATACAATGAAATATTTGGGACTAGACGGATTTTACTAGACCATATGACAAATATGGGAAAAATGTTATGAAGGGAGAAATTTATGCTTATGGTGAGGACTTATTTTGGAAACTCATGAATACAATCGACTGTAAAATTGTCAAAATTTTATAGTTCTAATAGAACCCATGCATGGCTCGAAGCTTGAGATTCTTGGTGGAATTGATATCCACCCTAACTGTTCCTGATAATGTCAGGAACTTTCAAGTCTTTGATGATGATCGACATATCCTTGCTTTTCTAGCAAGTTCAGATGTTTTTGAAGGACAGATCATTGATGAGTCCAACAAGGATCAAGGAGATTGGAACCATGAACATTGTGATACAGAGGGGGTCCTCAAGTTAAAAAGTAATAGCATTCCCAAGGGAATGGTGGCCTTAGAAAGAATTTTTGATTCAGACCCAAGGACTCAGGGGAAGGTATCAGTCGAAGATAAAGGAGGTGAATATGAAACTATTAACCTAGTTGATTCTGGCCCAGAAAGAAATGTTTACATAGGGAAAGCTTGCCTTGAAGCAATCAGAAAAGATATACTAAGGGCACTGAAGAAGGATATTACTGCAATAGCCTAGGGGTATGAGGATCTGAAGACATTTGATGCCTTTGTTATGACTCACACTATTCCTTTGAGGCCTGAAGCTAAACCATTTCGATAGAAACAACGTCCAGTCAATGCCCTAATCAAACCACTAATCTTTAAAGAAGTTCAGAAATTACTTTCTGTGAGAATGATCTTCCTTGTATGACATTCAACATGGGTGGCTAACTTGGTTCCATTCCATAAGAAAAATGGGGAGATTAGGCTATGTGTAGATTTCTGAAATTTGAATAGAGCTTTAGAAAAAGACAACTACCCACTCCCTTCACTGGATGAAGTCTTGTAGACTGTCAATTGGTCTCAGATGATATCATTCTTGGATGGTTATTCTAGATACAATCAGGTGATGGTTAACTATGAAGACAGAATGAAGACAACCTTCACTACTAAGTGGGGAACATTTGCTTATAGAAGGATGCCATTTGGTTTGATAAACGTTGGATCAACCTTTTAGCATGCCATGGACGTAGCATTCAAAGATCTGATTGGAAAATGCATCATCATTTACATGGATGACTTGATAGTATTCTCTAAAGATAGACTGAACCATGCTGCAGACTTAGCTAAAGTTCTTGAAAGATGTATTCGGTACGGTGTCTCCCTGAATCCTAAAAAATGTGTGTTCGGGGTTTCTGAAGGGAAGCTTTTGGGACACATAATCTCAGAAAGGGGAATATCGATCGATCTAGACTGAGTTGAGTCCATTATGAAGATAGCTAGGCTAGGAAGCAAGAAGGAGATGACATCCTTCTTTGGAAAGATCAACTTTGTGAGGAAGTTTATCACAGGTTTTGCAGAAATTGTAAAACCATTTAATGAAATGATGAAGAAAGATGCCAAAATAGAGTGGGGTGATGAGGCAAAGGCCACATTTTCTCAATTCAAACAATCCATTTCAGAAGCACTAGTCCTCACCGGCCCTAACTACTTGAAGCCATTCTATATTTATTTTTTTGCTTCTAAACATTCCTGTGCAGCTATCCTAACTCAACAAAGAGAAGAGGGAGAGGAGAGGCCAATTGCTTTCATGAGTTCTCCATTTAAGAATGCTGAAGTTAAGTACCCACCTCTTGAAAAACAAGCTTTTCAACTGGTCAAAGTTGTCAAGAAGTTCAGGCACTACATCCTATGAAGTCAGATTATTGTTGTAGTTCCTGACGCAGCTGTGAAGTCTCTACTTATGTAGAGCGAGTTGGGGGAATGAAGAGGGAAATGGATGGCCATTTTGCAGGAGTTCGATCTAGAGATTCGCCCTATGAAACTTGTCTGAGGTCTCGGCCTTTCTAAATCCATAGCTGATGCTGGTGAGAGCATTATATGTCAGCAGTATACAACACAGTCTTTTTCCAACAACCCTTGGTATGCCGATATCATCTATTTCATGCTCAACAATCAGTGCCCAAAGGGAATGAATACAACTCAGAGGAGAGCACTGGGAATGAAAAGCTCTCATTATATGCTCAAAAGAGGATTTTTGTATAGGAAGAACTTCGAGGGGGTGTACCTATGATGCCTTGATCGGCAAGAGGCTAAGCATGTAATTACTGAATTTCATGGGAAACATGGCACATGTCATGGGTCTGCAGATTCGTTAGCACATCAGATCCTTAGATCGAGTTACTACTGGCCATGTGTATAAGATGCCCATCAACATGTAAGAACATGTCACATATGCCAAATTTTTGCATCAAAAGAACGCCATCCAACCATGCCATTGCAGACTATTTACGAGGTAAGACCATTCACCCAATGGGTGCTGGACTTTATTGGGGTAATTAACCCAAATTCTTCTGCAGGACACAAATTTATTCTACCTGCCACAAATTATTGCACAAGATGGATAGAGGCCATACCTTGCAAGAACAACATGACAAAAGTAGTAATCAAGTTCCTCACCAAATGCATCACAACTAGGTTTGGAGTACTCTGTGCATTGGTATGTGACAATGGCTCTTCCTTTTCTTTTGCTGAGTTCATTTCATGGGCTTATGATCACAAAATTGTCTTAAAATATTCTTCAAACTATTACCCATAAGGAAATGGAGTTGCAGAATCAACCAATAAGAATCTCTTAGGGGTAATTAAAAAATTGTTAGAGAACAATCCCAAGGATTGGCATACCCAGCTAAGATTCTCGTTATGGGTAGATAGAACTAGGATCAAGGCTACTTTAAAGACTTCACCATTTAAGCTAGTGTATGGACAAGAGCCTGTGTTCCCTATTCATTTGCAAATACCTATCCTTGAGTTTATGCAAAAATTTTACTCTAATGATGATAGGGTAGAAGTAAGATTAGCTACCTTGTTGAAATTAGAAGAGCAAAGGGATGCTGCCTTGCAGCAATTCTTTAGACACCAAGCTATTGTCAAACGCTGGTTTGACAAAAGAGCCAAAATCAAGGCTTTCAAAATATATGACCTTGTGCTGCAATGGGATAAAGCTAGTGAAAAGAAGGGTAGTCACCAGAAATTTGATAAGCTCTAGTTAGGTCCCTATCAAATTGCGGAGATCCTAGGAGAAAATGCTTTCCGGTTGAGTAGTTTAACGAGAGAACCTGTTCCATTGACTATTAATGGACAATTTCTTAAACATTATCTTGGATCATGAAGTTTGGTATTCTTGCTAGGATGTGCATTTATGTAAATAATTTTTTTTTCTTTATGTAAGTACTTTCTGCATTTCTGCCTATAAATAATCTCTATATGTAAATAATTATGTTCTTTATGTAAATAGTTTGTTTGTTTTATGTGCATTTGTGTAAATAATTTGCTGTAAATAGTTGCTGTAAAAAGTTTTGTTGTTTGTTTGTTTGTTCTTTCTTTTTGTTCTGTCATTTCCTTTGCTGTTTGGTTTCTG
Source organism: Sequoia sempervirens (assembly GCA_007258455.2). NCBI lineage: Eukaryota > Viridiplantae > Streptophyta > Pinopsida > Cupressales > Cupressaceae > Sequoia > Sequoia sempervirens. Next base: position 4,166 of record VDFB02108121.1, read on the forward strand.
TCTTGTTTTGTTCTTTGGGGTTTCTCTATTCTTTCCATCTTTAAATAGTGGGTTGTTATCTGAAGTATACTTTGGTTATTAGGAGAGAAGTGGTTTAGATATTTTCAGGTTTTCTGATTGGGTGATTTTGTCCTAAATTCATTGTTTTATGCCTATTGTCAATAAGACTTGTGGAAAGTCTTGAAAACAAGGTGCAAAGTAAACAATCTTCATTAGCTACCTCTGAATCGGTCACAAATCATCAAGATCGTCTCCTTTTTGTAAGTGTATATTTGTTCTAGGGTGATAGTGTTGTAAGATTTGAGTGAAAAATCTGATTCCCAGATGTTGTTATGAGGTCTATGGTAGTTTTCAACCCAGAATAGATGTTAAACATCTGACATATTGAGAAAAATTGAATGAAATATCTGAAACTCCAAGAGAAAAAGAAAATAAAAAAAGAACTATCTAAAAGGAAGAGAATATTCAATATGAATGGGTGATTCCAGTATCTCTACCAGGGCTATGGATGCCTAATTGACAGTAGAGAAATGTTGTGAGAAAACTAGAGGTATCTTCGTCGGGGATATGGACGCCTAACTGGCAGCGGAGCAATGCCCAGGATATTATTGTACAACAACTAAAAGAAATCAACCCATGTAGTTCAAATCTTGCACATTGTTGTTTAAAAGATGAGGAAAACTTTATAAAAGGATGATGCACCATTAAGCACACACTTAGATTTAGGGGTAGCCAGTGTTGACTTACATTTGAGATTCTAGCTCAACCTTGGTTGTTAAAACTGACCCAACTGGAGTTGTGATGTTCATAAACCAGGAGTTCTGGGTAGCTGAATCTTTCAGTTTCTTGAAAATGGTTAAACCATTTTCCTAGCCGAGTCACCATTTGTTATGCCTTGCATAACCACCCCATTTTATTCTGGAACAAAACGGGTCCCCCCTTTTTTCTTTTGTTTTCTTCGCCTTTCGTTGTTGGTTTTTTCTTAGGAGTTCTTTTGTTTTCCTCCTGAGTTTGTCTTTTGTTTTGTCAAATTTTGGTTCTTCCTCAGCCAGAGTGAGGTTTCTTTTTGTTAAAATTGAAGGCATGATGAAAAATGATATATTTTATATGCTTCTGAGGACTAATGGAGACCTTGTTTTGTAGGATTAAATCATGCACCTGATGATATTTCTTAAGGAACTTAGTTGGGAAGCATACCTCAGTCACATTTGGCATAAAACTCCTGAGGAAGAAAGTCGCTGAGACCCTCCTGTTGTCTTGCCGACTGGCAGTGCGTTCTATTTGTCTAAATTATGCCGGTTGCCCAGACATTTCAATCTCTATGGGTTTTTATATGTCTCCCCGACTGCTGAGGTCTCATCGACCATTGCACACAAGGCTAGCATCGTCATAAGATTTGGGTTCGGGGAGAAGTCTTCCCAACAAATGGAAGTCTCAGTGACAGGGGGTAGGGTCGGCATGAAGTCTCGCCGAAAGATTTGAGTTCGGCATAAGGGCTTGGCTTCGGGGTAATGTCTCGCCGACCAAGCCAAGTCTCCCCGAAATGGTCTGAGCTCGCCAAAGGATGAAGGGTTTGGTGTAGTGTCTTGCTGACCTGATAGGGTCTTGTTGACATGGAATGGTGGTCCTAGAATGAGCTCTCACCGAAATAAAATTGCATCGGGGAGATGTCCTGCCGACACGGGAAGGTCTCACCGAGAGAGATTGCCTTCGGCATAACGTCTTGCCGACTGGAGATGTCCTGCCAATCGATGAATATCTCGGTGAAAGGTTTGAGTTTGCTGTAATGTCTGACCGATAGGTTAAAGTCTTCCCGACTGATATGAGCTCTCACCGAAACAAGGTGGCTTTGATGAAAGGTCTTGCTGACCCGATAGTATCTCAGCGAAGGGTTATTCCTTCAGCATAAGGTCTGGCTGAAGAGGTGAGGTCTTGGCTAAAAGAGTGTCATCGGGGAGATGTCTCGCCGATTGTTGTTAGTCACGCCAAGGGATTTTCCCTTTGGCGTAGTGTTTTGAGCTCGACGAAAGGTCTCGCCGACCAAGTAGGGTCTTGCTGAAATGAAATGAGCTCGAGGAGAATGGAAGAGCTCGGTATGTATTCTTGCCAACTGGTGGTATTCTCGCCGAAATGTTTTGTGCCTTCAGTGTAATGTGTTGAGCTCGATATGATGTCTTGGTGAGTGCGATTATCTCGGCGATGAAAGGGGAATATCGCTATAGCTTTGGCTGCCCACCGTGATGTCTGGCTGACCCAATGGTGTCTCGCCAAAGGATGAGGGGCTCAATATGATGTCTTTCTGAGTGCGATTGTCTCAGTGATGAAAGGGGAATATCACTATAGCTTTTGCTGCCTGCTGTGATGTCTGGCTGACCTGATGGTGTCTCGCCGAAGGATGAGGGGCTCGATATGATGTCTTTCTGAGTGCGATTATCTCAGTGATGAAAGGGGAATATCGCTATAGTTTTGGCTGCCTGCTGTGATGTTTGGCTGACCTGATGGTGTCTCGCCGAAGGATGAGGGGCTCGATATGAGGTCTTGTCGAGAGAATAGAGTCTCACCGATAGATATGTGGCTGTGGTAGGACTAATCACCGAGAGTTTGCATTCATCAAGAAATCTTGTCGACAATGGGGAGTCTTGCTAATAGCGATGGATTTCCCAATGGAAAAGGGATATCGGTGTGACTGATGGGAACTCGCTATGAACTCTGACTGATAATGATTGTCTTGCCGATTGTTTTTGTGATATCGATATAACTTTTGCATTCGATATGAGGTCTCACCAATAGTGGTAAGCTATGTCGATCACTACTATAGAGCGTAATTGCATCGGGGAGACATGACCAGTGTCTCACCAACATGTGATTCTGTTCGAGTGACCTTTGACCACCTGGGAATCTTGCATGGCATATGTTTAACCAATCAGAGAGAACTGAAGGTGAACCATTGGTCATTTGACTGATTGACTGCCCCTGTGAAGGAGATCAACAGAGCATAAACGACATGGACTTACTCTAAGATAAAAAATGATGGAATAGCTTGGTGAACAATGGTATGGAGATCCAATGGGAAAATCTGATGTTGCTTCCAAAGGAGGTCAACTTGCAAAAAGATCTTGAGTAGGAAGAAGGCCAAAAGGAAAAAAAGGCCATGAGTCTCAGTGACAGCTGTGAGATCTCTACTAGAAAAAGGTAGATCGATATTAATGGCTATACTCCAAGGAATTCAAAGCAGCTCTGATGGAAGTTCTAAGGTGGACACGGAGGCCAAAAGTTTTTGTGATGGTTACAAAAGATATAAAGGCTTCTCCTGAGGGTGATCCTTCACCAACATGGCTCAGGGATACACATTGAATTCAGCATTAACTTCATTCCAAAAAGATCTGAGGGCCGACCGATATTTTGTAAAACCCTAAATCAGGGGCCAACACATTCTTTTTGGCACATTTTGTATAAATGTCATTTTTTCCTCTTTCAGGTATAGTACAAGTTTTAGAAGAGATAAGGAGATTTTTAGAAACTAGTAGTAATAGTAGAAAAAGAGAGATTTCAAGGACAGAGTTAGATTTTCAAGCAATAGGAATTTTCTGAAAGATAAAGGAGACAAAACTGCATCTTGTTTCTTTGTAATGGGAGCTTCTTTTGTCTTCTTAGTTAGGAGTTAGATTCAGCATAGACAGTGATGTATCTTTCAAGTTTTCTTAGTATAGATGGAAACAATCTGAAGTCATAGGTTTTCTGTACACTAGTGACTATGCCAGCTTTGTAAATGTTGCTTATCTGTTTCACTAACAGTAGAAGCAACTAGATTTAAATATACTTCATATTGTGTTCCAGAATGGTATTTATCTCAGGTTAATCATTCGATTTGAGAAGATTTCAAGGAATGAAATCTTATTTTATGTTGTGTCTAAATGGTGACTTAAAATCTGTTGTTGAAGTTAGCACTGTGAATGAATGAAACTGTGTGTTAATCACAAGTTAATTTTGTTCTTTAGTTTTAGTTAGCAATTCCTTGAAAGGTAACAAGTCTGGTGAAGTTGGATGAATTACTATTCTCTTTAGTTCCAAAGCTTTGATTTATATTTTTCTGTTTCTTTAAAAACCCCAGTTAAAGTAGGTTTGAATTTATGTTTGATCTTAGAACAATCCATAAGCTCAACACCAGTAGGTCCCTTGAACATTATAGTTCACATCAAACATTGAGTGAAATCAGCACAGTCGAGAACTGATTACAAAGACCTTGGGAGTTAGATATCCATGCATTATTCTTTCTCTTTTAGGAGAAACATAATAGTAATATTCTATTTAAATTTTGTTGTGCTCATCCGAACCATCAACACATAGGTAGACATCATATAGGGTGATCTTGTTACCATGATAGTAGCGAGGGATAACTTGAGGTTAGCACAAGATGCATGGGTTGTAGATGGAAGTTGATGAGGTAAAAATAGCCTCATAATAATAATACCATAAAGACCTATTTCATATATGAAAAATCCCTATCCTCTGCCAATTAATTAAATTTTAGGAGAAATAATTGTTTAACTTTTAGTGAGAAATTGTACAAACTTTGTTTCTTTTAATTTCTTGAAGTATTTTTCCAATACAGATTTAATGGGTTATTTTAAGTGTTTTGTAGGATAATAATCGGTCATCAAGTTGCATATTAGAAGCATTCAACCAGCACATGCTCCAGAATAGGTTGAAGGTGTATGTTGGAAACATGCTCCAGAACTTTAGGGTGATGTACTGAAGATATAGTTACTCTTTAAGTCTTAATTTTTGTTATGCTTTAAGTCAAAAACTTCATGGCTCGACTTGAGCCTCTTTAATACTATTGTAATGGGTTTTAAAACATATGAGTTATTCATAGATTTGTTATAGACTTTTTCAATGGTTATCTATACCATCTGAAATCTAGGATTTAGTTAGAGTTTTTCTATAATAGACATAATCTCCAGAAGGAAAATATACAGTGACAAAAGTAATATTATGCTATCAATATATTTTCCGAGCTTATGAATAAATAGATTGTTATATAAAATTTCTGAGTTATGAGTTGTAGATAATAATTATGGTTGATAGAAGAATTTTTGAATTAATTGTTCATGTGAGCTAAGAACAAACGTGATAACCTGCGAGTTGGCCACTCGAGGGGAGATAACTTAAGTAGATAAGTGTTTTCCTTTATTACATTGTTATTTTGTAGAGAAGTATTGAGTTTGTTGTTGTGAAATCTAAGTTCTGAAGTACTTTTTGTCTTTCACTTCCGTAGTTTTTCATTGATAACTGTTAGAATCTTTGTTGAATAGGGAGGATATTTTATGAATTGTTTATAAGTTTTTTTGCTTTTGAAGTATACCAGTTCTTTAGTTTAGTTGTTTATATACTCATTAACCTGGTTGTCATGTTTTTTTCTTGAATTAGTTTTTTTTTCCTATTCTTTTTAGTCTAAATATTTCCTTCTTTCTTTAGGATAAATTGTTTTACAGTTTCTTAGTTAGACGACCTTAGGTTAGAATTAATATTAGTTGTTATAAGAAGTTAGAAAATCTAAGGGAGATAGTCCAAACAACTTCTATTGCAAATTTCTTTGAACACTACCTGGTTGACATATTGAATTTAATCTTCTAAAATAATGGGATTTAACAACCTATCACTTTTTGGCGCCGTTGCCGGGGACACTTTAGCTTTCTTGCTTGAGTGTTAATAGAAGATGCCTCGAATACCTCTTTTAGGATTTTTTTTTTTTTAATCTTTGGCTTCCTTTTCTGCATGGTTAGGAAAAGAGGCACTCACAGACGATTTATACCAAAGACCCCCCCAAAATACATTCCAATCATACATAGGGAGGCCAAAGGCTCAGACGACTATTCTGTTGAAGACCTACTTGAGCCAAACCCACTTGAGGTTTTTCACTATTTTCTAAAAGATCATATAGTAGAACAACTAGTTATTGAGGAAATTTTTCTTGAGGAACATATTCCTCTAAACATCATGGGAGACCATAGGGTTGAAGCTAACGAGAATGATGCCAATCGTAATAATGATCTTCCACCACCTCAGACATTTACTTATCCTATTACTCTGGATGCAGATGATGATACCATGATGAAAAACATCTCTCGAACCTTCCTTCCAACCCTTCGTTGCTTGTCCTTAGAAGACCTAGATCAATTTATTTTTGAATTCAAGGTCCTTTGTCAGACCTATGATTATAAAAATGATAATCAAAAACTGAAGTTGTTTCCTTCTACTTTGAAGGATTCAGCCATGCGTTGGTTAATGGGACTTCCAGATGGAAGTATAACATCTTAGGAGGAAATGGAGACAATTTTCTTGCATAAATATTGGAGTTACTGTAGGGTAAGTGATTGTAAGGAGGAGTTGTTTAAACTCAGGAAGAATGAGGATGAGAGCCTAGAGGACTATCTTGATAGGTTCCTTTTCTTGTCTAAATGCTGTGGAAAAACAACTATTAGTATTGAAATTCTCAAGACTATATTTCTTAAGGGACTCAATGATGATGCAAGAAGAAGTCTTGATTTGATGGAAAAAGGTGATGTGTCTCAGTTAGCCCTTGAGGAAATATGTGATTTATGTTAGAATTTCTCACATACTCATGGAGGAATCTATAAAACTAATCTTTTCAGAGGGACTAACGAAATAGGAAAGCTCTAAGAAGAAATAGAAAATCTCAAAACAAACATACTTGTTCAATTGAACACTACGTTGGATGGTATACAAGCAAAGACATGTAACTTTGAGACTTTGTCAATCTATTGTCCTAGGTGTCAAAATAAACACCTTTTACATGAGTGTCCTTTAGATAAGGTCAATGTTTTTCAACTTTGTGAGAAAAATCATCCTACCAATTAGTGTGAGATTCTTACTAATATTAAGAATACTAAGAAAAAAATTGCTCAGGTTGAAGAAGAAATACACGTGCTAAACCAACTACAAGGAAGTAATTTTTCATATGGGCAGAATTCCAATCTTGCATGGAGACCACAAAAAAGTTGGGTTGGTAATAAATGGACTCCATCTTGGAATCAACCCTTACCTCCACAACCTAATTGGGGGACTTCGTATTGGGGACCTCCTGAATGGTCAAATCAATCATGGGGAACTCAATAATGGCTAAATCAGTCACAAAAATAGTGGTACCCCCAACATACTGCTCCCCAATGGAACCTAGGACAAAATTATTTTTATATTGGTCCTAGGAGGAACCAACAGCAGAATCTGTTACCGCCACCTCATAATCCTCCTTCGAATGAGGAGATAAATCAACCTCAACTTCCGACACAACCACTTCCCAATCCTAAGAACAATTGACAGAGTACTCTGGTATATACAACTGAACAAGATAATGTCATAGGACTTAATGAAATTCATTGTGGAAATGTTTAATTACATTCTAGTCGAAATCTTCAATTGACCACAATTGAAGTAGTGGATGACCCTATTTCTCAAAATCTTAAGAAGGATATTCTATCCAATTATACCAGGCCTGTAAATAATATTGTACCTCCTTCAACAATAGGAGCTGCTGACTTACCTTAGGAGGAGGAAGGCTAGTCTTAGACTAAATCTGGAAAGGATAGCCTTCCAAAAGAGAAAACTCAAGTACCATTTCTGGAGCATCTGAAACCGATAATTCTGAAAGGTACTCCAGAAATGAATTTTACCTCTAAAACTACATTAATTCAAGAAATCAAACAATTGCAAATAGAGGTCCCTTTGTTACAAGCAATAAAGGAAATTCCTAAGTTGAATTAGTTGATTAAACAACTATGTATTACAACCTCGAGAAGGAAATCGAAGAAGATAAATATTGTGCACATTGATGGCTATTTAGCTGACTTTTTGTCTGGAAATACTGTTGCTCCAAAATATGATGATCCTGGGAGTCCATTGATAACCATTACAATTAATGAGGTAGCAATACCTAATGCATTAGTGGACTTAGGAGCAGCTATTAACGTAATGACTGTGGATGTGATTGAAAAATTAAGTCTCACTGATTTATGTCCCACAACTACAGTCTTACAAATGGCAAACCAGGCTATAGCCATTCCAAAGGGTGTTATAAAAAATGTTCTTGTCAATTTTGATGGATGGGAATATCTAGTTGATTTCCAGATAATACAATCACTAACGCCCAAAGATAGCTATCCAATAATTCTTGGAAGACCATGGTTGGCTACTGTCATGGCTAAAATTGATTGTAGAGGAGGAATGACCATTTTGCATGTTCAAGTTAGTAAACGTTTATTCTTATATCCTCTTGCTAAACCCACTGAACATAATAAAGTTTGGGTTGATGAACCAGAAGAATCTAATGGTCAGGATAGTTTGGCCTCCTTGGCCATTGTAGTGATTAAACAACATGGAGAGGAATTAGAGGATGAGTTAGTAAATGATGTAGTGCACCTTGCTATAGAATCGAGTGAAGAGGAAATGGTGGATGTACCATAAATTTTTAGACAACCGATTGATATAAGTGGGATGGAACAAAATTATGCTACCATGGGAATGCCTTGTCCTTTGGCTAATATGATTCCTAGAATGAGCTATTTCTTTGAGTATATTACAAGATTTCATCGAATTATACCTCATAGTTGTCCTCTTAATACTTTGTTACGACTAATACATATTATCACCTCGATCTATCCAGGAACAAAGATGATTATGCTTCTATCGGGAAAAACTTTGAATGTTAATAGTTGGTTGACAAAAATACAAGAGGATAAATTATTTAATGTGTTGGTAAAAAGGTCTAAAGCTTTTTCTTGGGATGATACAGACATGAGGGGAATTCCCCCGAGTGTTTGTACACATCACATTTATATTGATCTTAATATAAGACTTGTACATCAGCCACAAAGGAGACTCAATCCTACATTAAAGGATCTTGTTAAAATTCAAATTGAGAAACTCCCCCATGCAAGATTTATTTATCCTATCTCCTATAGTAAGCGGGTTTCACCTATGGTTATTGTACCAAAGAAAAATGGAAAATGGAGAATTTGTGTGGATTATAAAGAACTCAATAAAGCCACTTTTAGAGATTATTTTCCCTTACCATTTGTTGACCAGGTTTTTGACAACTTGGCTAGAAGGAAATATTTCTCCCTTTTACATGGATTTAGTGGTTACAATCAAATTTAGGTGGCACTAGAAGACCAAGATAAGACAACGTTTACTTGTCCATGGGGCACATTTGCATACCAAGTCCTTCCTTTTGGGCTTTGTAATGCTTCGACAACTTTTCAAAGGGCCATTTTGGCTATATTTGTAGCACTTGTCAATGACTGTGTAGAGGTCTATATGGATGATTTCATAGTCTACGGGTCAACCTATGATGAAGCCCTTCAAAACATGGATAGGGTTTTACAAGTTTGTGAGGATAACCAACCGTCCCTTAGCCATGAAAAGTGTTTAATAATGGTGGAACAAGGAATAGTCTTAGGTCATCATATCTCTTCCGAAGGAATAAAGGTTGATCCCAAGAAAATTGAAGTAATTCAACAATTGACTATTCCTCAATCACAAACAGATGTTCAAAGTTTTATAGGGCATGTTGGATACTATAGAAGGTTTATAGAAAGCTTTAGTAAGATAGCAGCTCCTATGTTTTCTCTTCTCCAAAAAGATGTAGAGTATAATTGGACACTGGAGTGTCAACAATCATTTGAAATGATAAAGGAGAAGCTTGTCTCTACTCCCTTATTGCATGGACCAAATTGGAGTCTTCCCTTCCATATTTATGCTGATGCTTCTGATGATGCAATTGGAGCAGTTTTGGGGCAAGAAGATGAGGATGGGGGTAAATATGCCATATTATTTATTAGTAAAAACTTGACATCTGCTGAGAGGAATTATACAATTACAGAAAAAGAATTCTTGGTTGTGGTTCATGCCATTAAAAAGTTCCACCATTATATTATGGGGTATAAAGTTATAGTTTATACAAATCACACAGCTGTAAAATATTTAATGAATAAACCTATAGTTAATGGTCGAATAATGAGATGGTTATTACTTCTTCAAGAGTTCAACGTGACAATACTTGAAAAGCTTGGGAGATTTAATGAGGTAGCATACTTTTTGTCTCAAATCAAACAAGAAGAGGGTGACAGAGCACCTGTGCAAGATGAGTTTCTAGATGAAAATTTGTTTTCCATCTCTATAAAGATCCCTTGGTTTGTTGATATTGCAAATTACTTAGCTACCTTTGAAATACCTCCAAGGTTTACACTAAAACAAAAAAAGCGACTTATTCAGGAGAGTGCTCCATTTAAATGGATTAATGGGATTTTATTCTGTTGTGGACCTGATATGGTTTTGAGAAGATGTGTCAAAGCCGATGAAACTTATAGTATCCCGAGGGCTTGTCATGATGATCCTTTTGGGGGTCCTTACTTTGCAAAAATAACTTATAAAATTTTAGGTGCAGGATATTATTGGCCTTCAATGCATAGAGGTGTTAAAAACTATGTACGTCATTATGATGAATGTCAAAGGGTAGGAATACCAACTACTTCTACAAAAATTCCTTTGCAACCTCAGGTACCCCTTGAACCATTTGAAAAATGGGGATTAGATTTTATCGGGCCCATAGATCCTTCCTCTCAAGGGAAATAATACATATTAGTTTGCACTGATTATCTGACAAAATGGGTAGAAGTTCAAGCTTTACAAGTTTCCAGAGAAGAGCAGGTCGCTGACTTTCTCTATAATAATATTTTTCTTAGATTTGGAGCCCCTCGAACCATCGTTATAGATCAGGGACCCCAATTCATGTCCAAAGTTCTCCTGACATTTACAAACCATTTTCAGGTAATTCATAAGAAGTCATCCCCATATCACCCTCAAGAAAATGGTCAAGTGGAGGTGACTAATAGGGAGTTAGAAAACATCCCGACCAAAACAGTTTCTTTAGGAAGGAAAGATTGGGCTAGGAAATTGCCTAAAGCTGTTTGGGTGTATAATACAACTTGGAAATCCACAACTGGATTCAGCCCCTATGAGCTTGTTTTTGGGAAGAAACCTTTTCTCCCCATTGAGTTTGAATTGCAAACTCTATGAACAACTATGGAACCGGGTCTAGATCTGAAATGAGCTCAAATAGAACGAGTTTTAAAATTAAGTGAGCTGGATGAGCTTCGTTTGGACATTGTCCATCAAACTGAACTAGTTCAACATCAGAGGAAAGTATGGCATGACAAACACATTAAGGAGAGAGAGTTCCATAGTGGTGATTGGGCCTTGTTATTTGATTCAAGATATAAAAATCATAAAGGGAAACTCATGACTCATTGGCTGGGGCCATACGAAATTTCTAAAGTTTTCTCGAATGGCACAGTTCAGCTGAAACCTATTGATGGTGATCTACGAACCCTCTTAGTTAATAGTCATCGCCTACGTATCTACCATAAGCCTCTTAATAAAGAAGAATTTACAAAATTGGTAGAACTGTAGGGAGAGATCCCATGTATTGAGTTTTCCAAGGCAGAGTCCAGTTGACCCAATAAGTGTCATATGTTATATAAAAAATAAAAAATAAAATAAAATATATATATTGTGGAAAATTGTAATAAAAAATACTTGTGTACCAATTTTTTTTCAAAGAATTTATGATAACATCTATTTTTGGACTTAACTACGTGTGTTTTCATTTTGTAGAACTTATTATAAGGAAGAAGACAACTTTTGGAGCATGCTCCAAAACTTGTTGGTTACATGCTTGATGCTCCAGAACTTGTTGGTTCATATGTCTAATGCTTTGGAACTTTCTCTTCAACCTATCATGCTAAAAAAGAGTCGTTTCACAGAATGATTTATCCTCCTGAAGTTATAGTTCATTAATTTCTCCATTTTTCTTCTCTCTGGCTGCATTTTTCGACGATGCTCCAGAATTTTCATTCAGTTGCTACTTTTACTGCATCTTTCAATGATGCTTTGGATTTTTCATTTAGTTGCTGCTCAGGCTGTATCTTTCGACAATGCTCCAAAATTTTCATTCGGTTGCTGCTCCAGCTGCATCTTCCGACGATGCTCCAAAATTTTCATTCGGTTGCTTCTCCGACTGCATCTTTCGACGATGCTCTAGAATATTCATTTGGTTGCTGCTCTGGCTACATCTTTCGATGATGCTCTGGAACCTTCATTCAATTACCATTCTGGTTTCATCTTTCTCTGATGCTCTAAAACTTACTCACCTTATTTTTTTCAAGCACGTACTTTTGCATGCTCTGGAACTTTGTTGCATGCTCCAGAACTTATTCATCATTTCACTCCGTCGCTCCTTTTCATTGAATTTCAACTTCCTTTGATGTTTTGATTATCATATATCAGTTCACACTCCTATATTTTTGTCTTTTGCCATGATAAATAAAGAAACCCGCCATGCTAGTCTATCTTCATTAATGCTTTCATCATTCTCAAAGCTTCCCCACTCATGTCATAATGAATAAGTCATCATCTCCACCAATACTATTGTGTCACCCTATCAAGTCAGTAAAAGTACGAGATCTTCAAGTCGTCATAGAATATAAGTACACAATCTTGCTTTAAATAAGTAGTTATTTTTGAATAACATATAATTAATTGGCACGAGTTTCCCTTCCCAATTTAATAAATTGAGCCACTTGGTGATTAATTGCTAAGTACGGTACTCTTTTTGCGACCCTTCATGTAAATTAGCATTATTACACAGTAAGCTTTGGGCAAAGGTAAAATAAATAATCACAACTTGATCATTTTTTCAAAAATATTTGTGCACAAGTTTCTAGCATTATTGAAATTTTCAACAGGGTGGTAGAGACAAGATATAAAATGGGCAGTACAAAGAAGAAATCCAAGCCGACTTCTTCAAAAATATTGTTGGGGTTAAGTAACATTTCTGGGTTGTTTGAGGAAGTCGGTTGGTTGGATTTTATCAGAGAGTTCGAAGGATACAATGAATATCTAGTGAACGCATTCATAGAAAATTACTCTAATGGTTAGGTGCCACTGCATGGGAAGTGTTTTAAGGTGAGCCCAAAAATTATTTCTTCTCTTTCAGGGTTAGAAAATTTTGGCATTAGAATATCAAAAACAACACAAATAACATATCAGAAATTATTAGAATTGTTTCTTAGACAAGGGGACCCTCAGCCCATGATAGTCATTAGTACTAGGGGACAAAATAAGGGGTTTCAATGAGCTTCTATATTAGAACCCTAGGGCACTGCAGTTGCATGGATTATTAAGTATTTTACTTGTGAAGGCCAACTTACTACTATCGTAGGACCTGCATTCCGCATGTTAATACATTTGCGACATGGGAAAGAAAACTCTACTCTTAGGGTTAATTTGCCTCACTTTTTGAATGATTCTATTAATTCTTCGATAGAAAGATTTAAAACTGGTTCAGGGCCATTAAAGCATCATGGGTTAATTCAACTAATTTGCAAATATCATTTTCGTAACAAACCTAGAAGAAAATGGGAAATTTTTTTGGGGAAGTTTGACAAGTCTATACCAAAAAGGAAATTAGAACTAGGATAATCTTCAAAACAAGTTTCTTCACCTTCTGGAGCAACTTCCTCTAAGGACCCTAAGGCTCCTGAAACCCAAATTCCCACCATTCCTGGTGAGGAAGTTTCAAAATTTTAAAAAGAGGAGTTTGAAATCCCAGGCCAGTCATAAGATGTTGAGATAATAAATCCAAATGTAGACAGTAATCCTGTTAAGAAGAGGAAACAAAGGACATTTCTTCCTTATCAAAATGCTCCAACAATTTTAACTTATTAGGATACTCCTCTTTTAAGGAGAAGAAAAATATTATCCTCTGAATCTACAAGAACCCCAGTGCAGAGTAGAGGGAATAGAGCAAAATCCAAAAAGCAAAAGAAACCCTTGGAAACTAATGAACAGATTCATCAATCCTCAGAGAAAGAAATTTTTGTTGAAGAAATACATTCTCATTTAGTGTCTGAAGAAGAAGCCCTTGACCAAGAAAAATAGAAAATAGAAAAGGGACAATCTCCACCTCCTACGGAGGTTAATGATAGTGTGTTAGGAAATTTATCTCCTATTATCAATAAAGTTGTTGAAATGGTTGAAAATGAAAATATTAATGCATAATTGGAAAAGTTGAAACTAGAAATTGAAGAGCTAAGAAGTCAGTTGCACAAAAATAAGGAACATATAGAATTAAAACAAGAAGAAATAATGGTATACATGACTGTAATAAGCAAAAGGGATCAGTAAATTTATTATTTAAAATTGCAGGTACAGGGAAAAGATACAGTCATTAGTGAATTTAAAATACAAATTCAGAGTTGTAATCAAGAAAATAGGGTACACATAGTTGGTTTAAATAAAGAAATTCAAGATTTAAAAGAAAATTGTATGCTTATGTTTTCAACCTTTGAGGAAGAGAAGAAAAGACAGAAAGAAGAATTAAATGCTTCTCTTAGTAGAATTATGGAATTAGAGCAAGATTTGCAGGAAAGCACAAGTAAACCAATGATGGAATCCAAAGAAGTTCAAACGGAACCAACGGTAACTGAATGGTTCCAAATTTAGATTCCTCCATTATTAATGAAATGGATGGAACGGTGCTATTTCCTAAGGAATGCATAGATTGAAAATAATAGATTAAAAATGGAAATGGTGTTGTTAAAAGAAGCATTTCACAAAGCCAATAGGGGGAAACAAGACGCATGTCAAATAGCATAATTTATTTTATCTTGTAGAAGACCATCAAGATTGTATTCAATGTTTTTAAATGAATAATGCTTTAGATGGAAATTGCTCAGAATTTATAATGACCAGTCTCATGAACCTGATGACAAAGAATTTGTTAAGATATTTTCAAACTCAAAGCCTGAAGATCAAGACATGCTCTGTGAATTCTTTACTCATGATCTTCTATTAGAAAAGCATACTGATTTCTTTATTAATCTTTTTGTGGGAGAAGTGCAATTGAGATCTATGTTGTCTACTATGTAGAATCAAATGCATTGGCAAGAACGTAATAGGGAATATTCCCAAGTAGAGAAAAGCGTGGGACTTCAAATGAGATCTCCCAATAGTAGACCTGTAACTTTCAAGAAAACATTTGTAGCTCTTCTATTGGATGGGAAAATTAAGGGAAGATATGATGAAAGCCTTCAAATATATGTTACAATCATTTCATGGATCAGGGGCAGAAATTAATTGGAAAATCCTAACACGCTTGTGAAGAAAGATATACTCCATTACCTATGTATTTAAAGAAAAGAGAGGCGATTTCCCCTCTTAACATTAGATGGTCTTTTAGAAGGGTAGATGCCTTACCTAAAATCTTGGAAGATCTCAGAACAAAGTGGATGGGAATGAGGTATAGACCTCCCTTGTTGCTATATCCAACCCCTGCTTTTCATGTTAATATAGATCAAGACGATAGAGTTTTTCAGTGAATGGAAAGGGGGAGTTGCTTTTCATAGAGGCTTCCACCATGTACCTGTAAACTTTGATGTAACAACAAGGGATCTATATGACATTAGTGCAAAATATGAAGAATGGAACAAAGGATAAAGTTATAATCAAGGGGCAGGAGGACCTGCCAAGAATTAGGAAGGGGAGGAAATGATGAGGTAAAATTAACCTCATCACAATAATACCATAAAGACCTATTTCATATATGCAAAATCCCTATCCTCTGCCAATTAATTAAATTTTAGGAGAAATAATTGTTTAACTTTTAGTGAGAAATTGTACAAACTTTATTTCTTTTGATTTCATGAAGTATTTTGCCAATACACATTTAATGGGTTATTTTAAGTGTTTTGTAGGATAATAATCAGTCATCAAGTTGCAGATTAGAAGCATTCAACCAGCACGTGCTCCAAAATAGGTTGAAGGTGTATGCTAGAAACATGCTCTAGAACTTTAGGGTGATGGACCGAAGATATAGTTACTCTTTAAGTCTTAATTTCTATTATGCTTTAAGTCAAAAACTTCATGGCTCGACTTGAGCCTCTTTAATACTGTTGTAATGGGTTTTAAAAACATACGAGTTATTCGTAGATCTGTTATAGAATTTTTCAATGGTTATCTATACCATCTGAAATCTAAGATTTAGTTAGAGTGTTTCTATAAAAGACGTAATCTCTAGAAGAAAAATATACAGTGACAAAAGTAATGTTATGCTGTCAATATATTTTCTGAGCTTATGAATAAAGAGATTGCTATATAATTTTTTTGAGTTATGAGTTATGGATAATAATTATGGTTGATAGAAGCATTTCCAAATTAATTGTGGATGTGATCTGAGAAAAAACATGATAATCTGCGAGCTGGCCACTCGAGGGGAGATAACTTAAGTAGATAAGTGTTTTCCTTTATTACATTGTTATTCTGTAGAGAATTATTGAGTTTTTTGTTGTGAAATCTAAGTTCTGAAGTACTTGTTGTCTTTCACTTCCATAGTTTTTCATTGCTAACTATTAGAATCTTTTTCGAATAGGGAGGATGTTTAATGAATTGTTTATAAGTTTTTATGCTTCTAAAGTTTACCAGTTCTTTAGTTTAGTTGTTTTTATACTCATTAACTTAGTTGTCATGTTTTTTATTGAATTAGTTTTTTTTTCCTATGCTTTTTTTTCTGAATATTTCCTGTTTTCTTTAGGATAAATTCTTTTACAGTTTCTTAGTTAGACAACCTTAGGTTAGAATTAATATTAGTTGTTATAAGAAGTTAGAAAATCTAAGGGAGATAGTCCAGATGACTTGTATTGCAAATTGCCTTGAACACTACTCAGTTGACATATTGAATTTAATCTTCTAAATTAATGGGATTTAACAACAACCTATTAGCAGTCAACTACAAGTGGAAAAAGACCATTACAGGTAGGAGAGGGACACTACAAAGTCATAGGGGGAGGGAAATAAATGTGTAGGATGATACGATTAAGTAGAGAGACACAATACTATAAGGATATCTACAATGTGATAGTGCTAATAGTGGAGGGGACCTCATTTTTAGAGGCGGTGAGTTCAGATAGGAGTGGTTCATGGAGATCAAGATCAAATAGGAGTGTTAGATCGATGGGATCACCATGAGGAGTAGGAGGAGGATCGAGTGGATCCCCCACACACTCAGAACTAAGAGCAGTGGATAGGGGTGATAGGTACTAGTTTTGGTGGACACAAGTTTTGTAGATGATCTACGTATAGGCGACCATTGATTTATTGATCATGACGTAATTCCTGACTATAATATTCTTTGATTGTTGTATTCATATTGATTCATTATAGGAAATGTATCATATGTAAATAAACCTTGATTTTGATATACCTGTACATGAACATTCATATTATTTTGATGACATGGATATTTTGTGATGGACTTTGTGATTTTGATATATGATATGGACTATGATGATTGTGATAGATTATGGATGTGGATGTTTATGATATGCATGTGGTTATGTATGGATGAATTTATTGATGATTATGGATGACATCGATTATGTTTTATGCTTATGCATATATGATTATGATGTATATTGATGTATGGATGGATGGATGTATGCATATGATGATTATGATGAAACTAACCATTTATGATGTAGGATGTATGTGATGTATGATAGATAGATGTTATGCATATAATGAGGACTAACATGTTATATAAAAGATGGATATGTGAAACATGGAAAAATGGGGGAAGGTATCAAATATTGGATGGTATAATGGACCTATTTTCCTTTATTTCATTAGGAAATGAGATACCCACGAAGAATGGACTTATATCCCTTAGGTGAGTCAACTCGATGAGGGAATATATTGATTTCATTATGATTGAGGATAGGGGTATCAACCTAAACAACACTTTTGGGAGAATAACTAAAAATAGTAAATCACCACGATTATGCACATTCAAACTTGAATAATCAATTTAAAGCATAATACAAAGAAAAACCACAAAGTTTTGGCAGATCTAGAAATGGAAGAGTGATGTGTACCTATCACCAAAATATAGTTTCGAAAGGATACCTAGGACTCATTCACCTATAGGTGAATGGGTCTTTGTGCAAAGGCTTGATTCAACTTGCAAGATCCTCTAGTGTTATTCTATAGCTTCTGTTTGATCTAGGTTTCAATATCACATAGTTAGAAATATGGTATGTAGGTGAGATTCTGTGAATTGACAACAATGTTGACAAATTTTTGCAACTTTGACAACTTTGTAACTTTGAGGTCTTCAATCTTTCTTCAACCTATAAACCTACACACTCACAAAGAGGAGAAAATATTTTTTTTTGGTGGATGGTAGTTTTCCTTGGTCAGAACCCATTTGGGTAATCAAACCTTGAGTTGAAATAATGGACATGAAAGGAATGATGAATGAATAATATTATGCTGTAACTCATCAAACCCTTGTAGAAGAGGGGGACCAACCACACCAAGGCCTTAGGTCATGGAGAGTCGAGAGTAGAGGGCCTCCCTATTCTACCTAAACTTGGATAAGATATTTTAGGTCAAGGATAGAGAATGAAGATCACTCTCAAATGCCTTTGTCACTCTACTAACCTGAGAGATTTGATGGATCTAAATGAGTAGATTTTTGAAACTCAAATCATACCTTAGACAACTCTTTTCCCCAAGATAGCAACGCGGGTTAGGGATGACAACATGATGTGTTATCATCTCTCTAGTGTGTTGGTGTTCATATAGCTAAAAAGTATGAAGGCACAATGAAAGTCACAAAAAAACCTACTAACTACTTAGCAATTAAGTTCTAAAGCACTAACTAAGATGATAATAAATAGAGTAAACAAGATAACTAGAAAAGTGACATAGAAGATAATAGAAAGAAAAGGTGATAAAGACTAACTCACTACAAGTCCAGTTCGCCAACAAGCTCCACACGTATATATACCTACACACAACCAAGAGGGGAAAATTGTTGGGGCTGTATAGGGGTTTTCCATAGTCAAACCCCCACTTTGGTGTTTCCACCTTCACGGATAGCCAAAAAAGTCACAAGATAGAAAACGTGATAAAGAGAATAGTAGAAAAGATACCGAATGATAACAATAACACTATGCTATGTAAATCAAGTGACAATGCTATGGAAATAAAGAAATGAAATAATATCACTTTCTCAATTGAAGTGCCCTCAAGCACGTAGAGGAGGATGCAAGCTTGGTAATGTCTATGCTGCCACAACAACGAAGAAGCAATCCCTCGGGACACCAAGTCACAACTCCAATGGTGGAAAAAGTGCAACATGATGATGTAGAGAGGTTGTGTGAGAACTCAAGAATTGTGAAGCAAAAATCAAGCTAGCATGTGTGACTCTCCAGAAGAAGGAATGAAGATCAAATATATGCATTTGAAGAAGAATTAGGAAGGAAAGAGCCATTCAAAGGTTGGATAGAAGGCACAGAGGTTTTACGCTTCATCACCAATGGAGAACATAACATCTCTACGGATTCCAAAGGTAGGAATCTATTAGGGATGACAACGTGCCATGTAGACGTCCATGCACCACACATGCATCCCCGATAGAAATTCCTCCACCAACACAAAGGACAAGTTCCAAGTAGATCCATTGTAGATAGGTGATGTGAACTTTCTTAGTCAAGATTGATTTTTCCAACATAAGGGGTGTAAAATGGGAATTTGCAAGAGGGGTGAAAATTCACTCCTATATATTTTTCCCCCACTTTAGCGAGCATGAGTGTCAATGAGTGTTCAATAAATTAGATTGAAGAGTTTAGAAACCTATACCTAAACTGTCAAGGAAGCATAACACAATTTGGAAAATTTGGAAAGCACAGGGTAGGAAACTAACTCCACAGGTACTCTCTCCTAAGGAGGTTCAAAAAAAGGACTCTGTAGATCCTCAAAACTATAGAGTTGATCAAAGTGCATTGAAGGCCCATAGACCAATGATGGAAAAATCCCATAGGATGCAAGTGCTTCACAGGTCCTTGGACATGCAAAGAAGGCACCCCCAGGTAATCTCTCTTGAAGGAATCATGATGTAAGGGGACTCTATAGAGTTGGATTGGAAAGTAGCTTCATAGGCGCACTTGCAAAACAACATGTTAATCCATAGATAAAACATGTTAGAAAACAAAAAGAAGCAATGCAGGTAGAAAAACAAGCAGACAGTCACGTAGACAGCCAAAAATTAAGGAAAAGCTTTCAAAGGGGTCCCTCAGGAACATTTCAAAAGAAAAGGGGTCCACTCAAGGGATGCTATGTTTGAAAGTATAAGAGTATTTTTTGTGAATTAATTCAACATCAAGGAATCCTTTTGAAATATTTTCACTTCATCAAGGAATTCGAAAGAAATTCCCCTCGCAAGGGGAAGGTTAGACTTCACTTGTAGGGGAAGGTGTTCCCTACTCGGAGGAATATTTTTCAAATTCTTTCTTTACAAACCCATCATGAAGGATAATTATTCCGCTATGGGTCCTTGTTGAGGAATGCAATTTTTGAAAAATATTTTGAAAAGATTTTTTGGCCACCGAATTCATTTTGTGAAAATAAAAGTGACATGATAGCCCCCCCTTAGGATGGTGCATTTTGAGCATAGAGGCATGTGGCATCCTAAGGGGAGAAAAGAAAGAATGAAAAAGTGATGTTGTGGTCCACGAAACATGGTGAGATGTAATCGTGGTAATGTT
>VDFB02108122.1:0-11277 GCA_007258455.2 Sequoia sempervirens
TTGCCAGGGTTTCCATCAACTCTTAAGTTGTCTTTTCTATTGTAATATTAAACACCACCGATTGTGCTAGGCATAGACGAATACTGCCAAGAGCCTTTCTATCTAAGATCTCCCAGTCCTCATCTGACATTGCTGCAGGTTTCTTGGTTTTACCTTCCAATGGCCGCCATAAATCCTTCTGATAGAGATAGTCCTCCATCTGCATCTTCCATAACTGATAGTTCTGCCCATTAAACTTCTCAACCTTCTTACCCTCATCTTCCATTGCTCCCACTCAAGCTGTGGAGACCTTCCCACATATGATAATCGAGCACAACCAGCTCTGATACCACTTGTTAGGATTAGAGATGGTAGATCTAACAATTAAATGCAGATTTATCTAATAAACAGAGAAACTAAAACATGCACAAAATAAATCATAACACAGAATTTAACGTGGTTCACCCAATCTGGGCTACATCCACCAAACCGCAGCCATCCAATACTTCTATTATCCAGTGAAAAACCTATTACAATCTTTTGAATAATCGCGTTTTTCATCATACAGTAATACCCATCGAACCCCTTTTTAACAAGCTTGGAAGCTTCCAGTTTTTGGGTTCTACAAAATCAGATTTTCTTTTCATTGATTTTTCCCTTTTGGTGATCAGCGAAGAGTAGAGGAGAAAAATTTTTTCATTTGCCGTAGAACCCTCGCCGAGGCCAGCCTAGCCAAACCTGGCAGGATAGGGGCTAGGGTGTCTATACCATGGGCTATCACGATTATAGCATGATCACACCACATACCAACATTGATTTGTTGAGGAAAAGGGAAAAAAGGTAACATAAATTGAAATGATTAAACTCTATGGTGATGCACCTAAATGTTCATTAGACCTGCAAACAACTTGCATACACAATTTAATCAATGGAAAATTTTGGCTTACATAGCCCAAAATAATATGTTTCTTGCATTAGTGTTTCATAGGAAGGCCTAAAAATTCATCTCTAGAAGGAAAGATATCTCTCAGAGCTAGAAAACCTGCATTTAACACATCCTCTGACCTGCAACACACATATTTTCTGCAAAAGGTGCTTTTATTGAGACAAAAACTACAAGGAAAAAAAATAACTTCACAAGTAGCTATATCAATCAACTAGCATGCACACAATAAAGCAGAGAATGAGAAGGAAAAAATACTACTTATCTCCATTAATCATCAAGGTATCCACTGTCAACATGTCCAAAATAGTGAGTTACAAAGCATTGTCTTTTCTCCAAAGGACTCACAAAAGTCATAGAGCAGAAAAATAAAAGTCAAAACTAACTCACAAAGTAGTTCAAATGAGAATATAACCATCATCTCCAAGTAACTCCACCAAAAATGGCTCTAGAAGCTCCATTTTTGTAAGCCTTTAGAAAACCTATTTTTTAGCAATTGAAACTCCTCCCAATAAGCTCACAAATGCTGAAAAGGTCAACCTTGACCAAGTCTAATATGATGACACATCAAACCACCCCCCAAAAGCTCCAATTTTCTCCAAAAAACAAATAAATGCCTCCTATACTCTTGGCACATGTTTTCCAACCTTTTCAACCTCTCCCAAGATACCCTCCATCTCATAAATACTCAAAAACAACCCATACGTGCATGCCAAAGCATGACTCATCCATTTTTGCATTTAAAAAAGTAATTTAATTAAGTGCTTTATAGTAACAACACTTAATTAAACTGATTTACATTTATATTAAATGCAAAAAAAAAGAAAAAAAGACATAAGGCCAACTATACATGAAATGACAGCCGGTATTGGCATGGTGTGATGGTTTAAAGGTGGCATTGTTGTTCTTGCCACCAAGGTTCAAACCCTATTGGGGTGGTATTGTTGAATGGATGTATTCTGGTTCATAGCTCCAGTCAAAAGTGTTTACCCCTTGAATAAAAAAAAAACTATACATGAAATGACTTGCAAAAATAAATCAAGTATAAGACCTCGTTCAAGACAAAATAAAGTGAACAAAAGGTCATTTAGACATAAGTCTTGACCTAACATATATTAATCAGCATGAAAAGCTTTAAATAAGTGATAAAATATCAGTTAATGGTTGGCCAAAGGAATAGGGTTCCAAACCCTAAAACAAAACAATGCCAAAGTTTGGAAAGCAATTGATTTTGCCTATCGAGCTTCATGGAAGCTTCATGCAGCCACCAACAAGGGTTTTTAAGAGTTTGATGGAGATTCATTTCCATTCTCTTTTTTGAAGGTGTTTCTAGAGCCCTTTCATTATGCAGATTGTGGTGAGTTTCATCTATATTCATTTGGAAACCATGGCTTCATATTTTGTGTTTGTTTGCATCTATCTAAAACTTACACTTCCATTTTGCAAAAATCTAAAGATTTGAAGAAACTACAGGTTGTGGGTTCATCATTCTTTATTTATTACTTTGCATTTGTAGCCTGAAACTTGGACATTTTCCTATCATTTTATGATATTTTGAAGCACGACTATGCATTTTTGAAAGAAATTTGTTCTTTATGGCCGCGGTCATATATTTTCCATAGATATTGAGGCTTTTTCTTGGATTTTTAAAACCCATGCCTTCACCATTCTCTCTGTTGGGTTCTTCATGATTTAACTCCTCATATCTTTTCCTCAGTCGCTCTCAGGAATTAAATAAAAATGCCATTACAGGCTTCACAATATTTGCAGATATAGAACATTGTTTTTCACTTATATCATGCCTTTTACCCTTTATCTCTATTGCATCTATTGACTGTTAATGCATTTGTTTCAAAAACACCCTTACTATGATAAGGTCGTGCAAGATTATAATATGAATGAGATTCCATGAGAGGGTGATAGTTGAAACAAGAGCCATCTTAGTCCACTGTTAATCCTTACACATACTACAAAACTTAGTTCATTTGATTGTTTTGAGCCATAAATTTGGGGCATATGTTTTGTATGTTAATGTTCATATGTCTCTACGACTATTTGTTTGCGACTATGAGAATTTCATTATATGTTCCATGAAGAAATAATGAAGAAACTACCTCATACTATGCGCAAGTCTGTAATTATCTTATCAACTGCTCATGTGATATGCCTAAACTCTTTAAATCTGCTATCCACTATTTTCATATACATGTTCATGCATTATGAAACTTTCACTACGATAAAGATTCTCTCTATCTTCATATCTTCTAAGCCCCTGCATACTGAAGCATTCTTGATCTCCCTTATGGATTGTTAAGCTCTGTGGTTTTGAACATTTCTGCTTTTTGAATAATTTTGTCATTATCATTGGACTATTACCTTGATTTCATGACTTTATGCATATGTTATGAGCATATGGCTGTCATTGTCATTATTATAGCCTTTGTTCAATGTATTCTAGATGTATAGTCTCTTCTCCTTACTGTCATGTTTACCTCAACTTTGTTGACATTACTATTGTGGAAGTACTTAGTTGAAGAGAAGCTATTTTATATATATGCATGCCTTGTTGATTGTCTTTTCCATAGTGACATCAAGATCATATAAATTTCCTTTGGGTAACAGTGTTGTTATCAAGTAGGTCTTGCATGACTGTCTTAAAAATAGAGTTCTCTCTTTATAATATTGGCATCTTTTAATACTGTCATTCTTTTGATTGGATTACATAGTGCATCATAATCATAATTGTCCCTTACTTTACTCTATCTTGCACTTGATAGAATTGGTCATAACCTCTCTTAAGTTCAGCTTCACCTTGATACAATATCATACACAATGTTCACTTGCTTGAATAGTGTCATATTACTGCAACTTAAAGATTATGATTGCTCATAGATAATTGATTACTATAAAGCTTTGAATAAATTGTTTTCCTTGTAATGATCTACATCTTATTTCCTTCCTCTTATTGTGATTCTATTGAGTAAACATTTCTTATTTATGATTGTGATATCAACCAACTCACCACATAGGTGATGAGTATTCACTCAAAGAAGTTTAAAATGCATGGAAATTATGTACTCCTATCCCTTTCAAAACATAAGATGATTAGCACGTTGGGCTCAACCCTCATGGGAGCTACATTTATCCCATGTGTTGCAATTTAATAACACAAAACAAAAATACAAATGCACCTATATCTGCACATGAAGCAAATATGTTAGTGAAATAAATGCATATCCCATATGTTTTTTATGACTTCAATGGTTTTATGAGACATCTAGGATTTGCATGCTTGTTTAATGTGGATTGAGATCAGTTTATATATGCATAAGTATTTGTTCATGTAAGGTTTGAAATTTTTCATTGCTTAGAACATTGCTTTAATATCATTGCTTTTTCCAGATGCAGGACTAAGAGCGATATGGAGCTAATAAGGACACAAGCAAATCAGGGCAGCAGCAGGACAAGACGATGCATCCTAAACCAGTCATTCTTAGGCAATGACTGGTTTCCTTCCTTATATGCACATTACTTTCCATTTACTTATTCATGTATAAACATTTATTTATCTGTATTGAATAAGTTAAGTCAATCTCACAGCTTGTGTGAGATAATGTACACTTATACATTCAATAAATATTACTCTTTTGTTCATAAAAGATTTGTGTAAATCCTTCTTCTATTACATGCATATGTGTAAATGCAGTAATTTGTAATTGTAATCTTTTCTGGATTATTTCATTCATGCATTTGAATGTAATGTAAGAATGATTTAGAATGCACCTTTTACTCAGTTTAAAATCAACAAGCTCAACTAGATTGAGCAATAAGTGAAAATCTGGTAACATTTTGGCAACATCTGCTACATGTTTTCTTGCTAAACATTTTGACCAATTCCCTAGACCTATCCTTGGGAACAGAGTCACTTAGTAAACTCAAAATAGCTCTAGTTCAATCTATAACTCAACAACAATAACTCAGGAACACCTTGGAAACTTATTGAAAGGAAAGACAACTGAAGGGAAACTTCTTAATTGTGTTGGAAAACACTTAGGGAATGTAAACTAGGACTGAAACCTATCCTAACCTAATATAACCAGCAAAGAAGCTAGTCAAACAAAGCCATTAACTGGATGGCTGAAATAACTGCCCTTTCTCATGATTTTGTAATATTTCACATGTTTGTGAGAAACACAAACAAGATGGAAAAATAACAAATGTTCACTTAGTTGATGCAATCTTTCTTGGAAAAAGAAAACATATTTACTTACCTTCTCATATTGATTGTGCATACTATCATTTTGAGATGAAAAGGTAGGCTAAGTATGTGCTTCTTTTGTTACACTGTCATGCTTGGGTGTAAGGAAGAATTTTTGTACTTCATGGCTAAACTCAATAGCCTCATGGTCACTTTTGGACTATTAATTGTCACATATCTTTACTCATAAAAAGGTTCCATATAACTTTTCAAAAATGCAACTATTATTGCATAAAAACCTCAATACCAATATTGTGAAGACTAATATTTCAGGCTTCCATTTGAAGGACAGCCAACTTGGTTTCTAACTCTCAAGCATAGATTTGACATGACTGTAGCAACTCTGTGAAAATTTTCCTTTTGTACATTGTTTTCCAAAACTATCTTCTCATTGGTTGTTTTATGTTATATGCATATTGATTATTTCCTTGATTGAACACATTAGGACAGATTTGTAATGTGCATTTAATAATTATCGTATTGGCACTGGAGATTATTTATTTTTAATCTCATAACACTGCTTGATCAAGCTTTTCTTTATCATCTTCTTATGAAGTAGACCGTATCTTGAAGTCTATCCTTTCATCAATGTCGAGTGACTCTTTGTCTATCTCTTAGAAGCTTGATTATTGTGCATTCAGGTCTACAGTGACCTCATATGAATTACTTTATCGTGCTAAATGATGGTTTAATGCCTTTTTACACTTGATCATTGTAGCAATACCTTTATCAGATTTCATGAATGAAGAATGCTTTTCTCTTTCCATTGTAATGCCTCTCAGAGTTTCATTTTCACTATGGTTTCATGATCCCTGTCATTGTTGATGAGTTGATGTTCTAAATCACTGCCATGAACCTCTATTTCAAGGTTATGAATGATCTTCACAGTCATGATTATGACCACCATCTTGTTGTTGCCCCTGTCATAAATGATAACTATTATGTAAGCTTTATCCATATGGCTTCCCTCCCTTCTTCTTTTGATCTTCTTCATGACTAGTCTGCTCTCTATGCATTTGTGAGATAACTATCCTTTCACAAAAGATTGTATACACTCTTACTCTTTATGATTTTTTTAGAACAAGTACATGTGACTTGTGACAGTGAAAAATATCTCACTATCACAAATGATGTGCACCTGTTTGAAAGAACCATAAAGAGATGAATGATCTGATGAGTATCTTTCAATGCCTCTTTAAAGCACAATAAAGCAGCACACCGAGCTCAACCCTTGTGGGACCCACGTTTAACCCACGTGTTGAAATTTGATGAACAACATTGCTATTCTTGTATCTACACATGAAATAAAAAGTTAAAAAAAAATGTGCATATGATTGATGTGCTTGATGGTCATGTTGCTTTCTTGGAGATTTACAGTTTGTATGCTTATTTAATGCACTTGAGGGTCATTTTATACATTCATGGGTGCATGTACATGTAGTGTTAGAGACCGTCATTGCTTAGAGCACTGCTCTAACATCATTGTAATTTCCAAATGCAAGGACTAGGAGCAAGGAACTATGGAGGACGCAAAACAACTCAAAGTAGGAGATAGAGCAAAATAGCAGACAATGAATCGGTCATCAGGCAATGATTGGCCTCTTCCCCTATATGTGCATTCTTTTCTTTTATCCATCAATGTATAAATTGTTCTTCATTTTCATTGGACAAGTTAAGTCTCACGGCTTGTGTGAGACAAATATGTACTTTTATATCAATAAAGATTAATTTCAGAAAGATTTGTGCAAATCTTTTCCATATTGTATGCAATTGTATAAATTCAATGATTTGTTACTAAAACTTGTAATCTCTTTGATTTTTTTGTTTATACAATTGAATGCAATATAGGGAAGATAGATAAGAAATGTACTTCACTTTCAGTTTGTAAACTCTTTAGCTCAATCAACTTGAACAAGTAACAAAAATGGGTAACACTAACATTCAACCAACTATACAACAAACAACACCCCCTCAGAACAATCAAATCAACAACAAAGGTGAAACCCTAACAAGAACAACTATCCTAAACACAAGTATGCATAGTTACCCGAACCCATTGAAACAATCATGAAGAAATTGGTAAAGTCAAACCTGATAACGCTTCCTAACTTTGAAAACTACCAAGAACCACAAGAGAAACCATCTTAGTACAACGAGAATGACCTTTTATGAATTTCACAAGATCAAAGGACACAAAATGGAAAATTGCATGAGGCTCAAAAATATTATCCAAGACCTTATAGAGAACAATACCATATATGTTGAGGTACTAGCCAAAAATCAAGATGTTAAGATATACAAGAACCCTATGCCAGATCATAGCAAAGGGAATGATAATGAAAAAGCTAAGGATTACACAAGCATGTAGCATACCTATTATAACATAGTTGGTTGTTGTGATAGTGTTATCACCTTCATCACCATCAAAGGGCCTAGTGTGGAGTGTGGAGTCACCACACAATGTGGAAAAATCACCATCCAAGGAATCCCATCTCAATCTAGGGTACAACCCACTTTTACAACATCAAATCCTAGTAAGTATAATCTCCTAGATCAACTTAAGAAGACCCCCACATAGATATCAATCTTAGAACTATTGAGGCTATTACCCGCACATAGGGAAATCTTAGAGAAAGCTTTTTCAGAATCATTTGTCCCTGAGGATATTGATGCAAATCAATTTCATGCTATGGTAGGGCATATTGCTAATCACCTTCTCACCTTCTTGGAATAAGACCTACCATTGCAACCATCTCATAATCATGCTTTACACCTTGAAGTTATCATTCACAAAAATAAGGTCAAAAGAGTCTTAGTAGATGGAGGTGTTGGTCTGAACATTTGTACCCTTCAGTTGATCAAGCACTTGGGCTATTCAGAGGGTACTATTGAGAAAGCAAAGAGCACCACCATCAAAGCATATGAAAACCAAGAGTAGGTATCACAAGGCATCACTGCATTACCCATCCAAGTAGGACCTATCATTGCAAAAACCACATGCCAAGTATTAGACCTTGATCTTCCCTACAACACCCTACTTGGGCGACCGTGGATCCATGCCTTAAAAGTCGTAGCCTTGACCTATCATCAATGTGTAAAGTTTCCCTTTGAGGGTAGAGAAATTACCATCCATGGCGATCCTGAGCCCTTTTACTATTGTAAGAACCTTGAAGCTAAGTTATATAAAATCCCCCAAATACCCAAGAATGAGGAAGGGCCTACACTGTCTACCTCATTTGTTGACCCATCATCTCTTGCATCTACCTCTAAAACAAAAGCAATCATTGTGTAGAGCATACCTGACATAAAAGCAATGATCTAGGATGATGGTTGTAGAAATTATAAACTAATGAAGGATACCTTTTTCTTAGGAGAGCTACCTCTTTCTCCTCAATCCCATGGGAAACCGACAACCAGCAATAAAGAGCTCGAGACAATCAAGATGGTAGCTACCACCTTCAGCAAGTGGGGAGATTTGAAGCAAGAAGATGTCAATGAGGAAGATGTCTCTAAACTATTCTATCAAGATGAACAACCTATTCCTATTCTTCCCATGGAAGATGACAATAAAGGCTTGCAACTAATGAAGGGATGGGGCTATACCAAGAATGAGAAACTAGGAAAAAATGAAAATGGTTTGCTTGAACCTATTGTTCCTAAGAAATTCCTAAACAATATTGGCCTAGGTTGTACTACTAGCAAGGTCACCCTTATTAGTAAAGGTACTTTCTCTAAACGGGTTGAGGCTTTCTCTTGGTTACCTAAATCATGTGATACAACCTTAGATGACTTCCCCCATGATGTTGCTGACCTATTTGAGAATAATTCCCTAGTCATGATATCCATTACATCCTTTGCTCCAAGCAATCAACTGATTGAAATACGCCTAGTATACCCACAACTAATTAACATGGACCAACAAGGACCATCAATTCTTGATTTATTCAAAAATAATGAAGTGATCTAAAAATTCATGGGACTCCACGACAACTTTCCATGGGTAGATCACAAGGAAATTTTTGACATAGAGCTAGATACAGGGGCATACTATGGGGATATGATTGAATCCTTTAGTCACAAAATTGATGACATGCAACTAACACATAGATATTTGAGTGAAAACCACACTATGGCAGCCTCTGATCCTAAAATAGTAAAAACAAAGGATGCATCTAAAGGTGAAAACCTCTTTGAGGCACCTAAGGATGATGGATTCAATCTCCCCCTTAGTGCAATGCATCTAAAGAAGTCAACAGTGCTAGTAGAAAAGGCCACTCTAGTCAATGTGGGAACAAAAGAAGCACCCAAGATCACTTTCTATGTTGAATCCTTGTTGGATGAAGAACAAAAAAACTTAGTAGTGTTCCTAAAAGAGAGAAGAGACAAATTTTCATGGTCATACATAGATATGTTGGGGCTTGATCTAGAAGTAGTTGTGCATCATTTAGCTGTTTATCTTGAAGCTAAGCCACTAAAACAAAAATTATAGAAGATGCACCCTCGGATAACACTTTTGATGAAACTAGAGTTACAAAAGCCTCTTGATGTTGGATTCATCTAACCGATAGATTATCCTAAGTGGGTTTCAAACCTAGTACTAGTCTCAAAACCCACTGGGGGCATCAAAATATGCATAGATTTCAGAGACTTAAACAAGGCATGCCCAAAGGATGATTTCCCTCTTCCTAACATCGACCTCATCATGGAATTAACAATTGGGCATGAAATGTTGTCACTTATGGATGGTTTTTCAGGCTATAATCAAATCATGATCACCAAGGAGGATCAACAAAAAACCACATTCACTTGATCATGGGGAACCTATTGCTAGAACATGATGCCATTTGGGTTGAAGAATGCAGGGGCAACCTATCAAAGAGCAATGACCCTCATCTTTCATGGAATGATCCATAAAATAGTCAAAGATTATGTGGATGATATTTTAGAAAAATAAAAGAAAAGGAGTGAGCACATATAAGTCTTGGGACCCATCTTTGATAGACTTGAAGAGTACAAGGTATGAATGAATCCAAAAAAGTGTGTCTTTGGGGTTACATCAGGGAAACTTCTTGGCTATATCATCTTGCAAAGAGGGATAGAAATTGATCTATCAAAGGTAAAATCCATCCTAGACATGGAACCACCACAAATAATAAAGCATATGAGAGGATTGCAAGGAAGATTGCATTCCATCAGAAGGTTCATAGCGCAACTGTCAGAAAAAATCCACCTTTTTTCTCATCTTCTCCATAAAGGAATAACTTACAATGCCATCTTTGTTAGGAAATATTGCTTACAAACCCACAATCTTAAATCATTTCCTACATGACCCATGAGAGATAAACATGCATACAAGTTTCCAAAATTCATAGATAAAATAGACAAGCCACAAGATAACACAATATATACCCTGGGAAAACCCTTAAGAGGGAAAAACCTAGCCTCCAAAAGCATCCAAACTTCATCATATTATTCAACAATAAAGAAATACAAGAGTTACAATAAATACCTCTGAAGCATCAAACCCTCCAATGCATCCTTATGTGTCCAAGTATTAATCCACACATCCCATGCCATGCTTCATAAATGCACTCCACAAAAAGACTCAATAATGATAGCCAACCCACTCACCCAACCTAAACCACTACACATGTGTTTGCTTTTACAGACACAAGCTCACACAAAATACAAATAGTGGTAAGGTAAAACCATGTACCGAAAAACCATGTGAATACAAAACCCCTAACCCCTTACTTAATATTGGGTACTAAGACGTCACATTATTTAATATTTTCCCAATACTAAATTATTATCACATGTCTCCCACGCAAACAATAATACAATAATACAATATTACAATATAACATAAGTGGGTCCCCAAATAATTACCTAGTGTGATTATCCACACCACCAAGGTGCATCACAACTAAATAGTTATTTAATTACAACATTATAATAAATCAATTTATGCAATGGTGTACAACACCATATCTCAACAATCTTAAATCTGCAATAACTTATAAACTAGATTTCTCTGCAAAACTCCCACTGAACAAGATCGACACAAAAAACTCATCTTACCCACAAGGACAAAAAA
>VDFB02108123.1:0-27265 GCA_007258455.2 Sequoia sempervirens
CCATTTCTAGAAACTTCGTAATCAACAAAATAAAACATCTGATAATCATAGAGAAATCACAATACACACTAAATAGGTAAAAATTTCCTGTTAACCTTAAAAATAATTCAAGCAACAACCATCACTCCTAACTCAGGAATAACATCCATTATGGGGCACATGGAATATAGACAAGAAACATCAAAATGTGGAGACTCAACAAGGTCATAGAGGGTAGGGTCTCACATCTTATCTCTAAAATACTATCCACTCTAGACTAATCAACAATTATTTTTTCCTTTTCTAGATCCTTCTTCAAACCATCTATTGAGAGTGTAAATCCCAAATACAACAATTCTTTCGTTGTAAAACTACATCTCTTGATATTGACCAACAATTTCTTTGTATTGAATTAACTTACACAATAGAAGATATAATATTATTTAAATATGCTACAAATACTTGATAATAGCTTAAATAACAAGTCACTTCAAGGGGGAAAACCTCCAAATATCTCTAATGAGAACACAATTTACAATCTAATGAATAAATAAGACTCGCTACCTCCTGTATATACCTCACTTATGCCTAGGATATCACCCAAACTAACTTAGATAACCATATATAAGCCTTAGGCTGACATAATTAAGTAAATAAAAATATAATAATAATAATAGTACTTAATTAAGAGTTAAGATAGCCACAAGTTGACTATTCATAACCCTATATACTTTAGTATTAAGGGCATAGTATTCCCCCCTCTTCAAAGAAGCATTGTCTTAAATGCTAATCAAGTGTGGATGATTTTGAATTAACTCCTCATCCTTCCAAGTGGTATCTTCAATTGGTAAATTATTCCATTGGATGAGATACTCATTGAGTGTTCTAGTCCTTAGATTCTCTATGTGTGTCTAACGAATGAACTCTAGTTCATGTTATCACATGAAATTCGAACTTGTTGAATGTGTTGTTCAACATTTGAATGGAATAATGGAGCTAACCTCAAGGTTTGAGAACTTGCAGTTGATATTACATCTTCAGAGAAGGCCAACTTCCTTCCTAATCTAGATGCAAGAGTATTGATCCTACCCAACACTACATAAACCTATAACTAATTTGATTTCTCTTGATCACTGGGGAAAAGGGGAAGAAGGAATCCATAAAATAAAGGGGTGGTGATGCACCTAGATTAAAATTTGATTCTTCTTACCTAGTATTGCACAAAGAATCAATGAAATTTATTAGACTTCACACAACTCTCTATTTTATCAATTCCCAGAAGTAAGTATGGAGGTTAGGTTTGAAGGACACCTAAATGAGTAGATATAAATCACAATAAAAACTTGTAGTGAATTAAAACAACATACAAACCTAGAAAATATGATAAACCTTCATACATGCACAAAGGCAGTGAGATTTACACAGGGTGCAAGCACAAAGAGGAGGTAAAAACAATAAATCTTATTAATATAGAGGTATAGGATAATTACAATAGAAAATAAGCATAAAAAATGCAAGTCTTTATAGAGAACAAAAAGAACCCCCTTTACAACTGATCACTACTTTGATTTTATAGCTTTGCCACAATTATGAAGCGACCCATCATCAAAATCTAACCTTAGTCACAATTATAGATGGGAAATATGATCTTCTGAGTGTGCCATCATATTTATAAGCTAGAAGGGGTGTCAATAGCAAGGAAATAATGTGAAACAAACACAAGAAAAAGTGGTCTAAGTGTAAGAAACCCACTCCAAATGCATGAACAAGGACATCTACAAGTGTCTAAAGTGACCAAAAGGGGTCTTAGTGGTAATAAATGGGCATGGAGAGACATTCATGGCATCATCTTGAGGAATCAAGCTCTAAATAGTGGTTGTATAAATATTAATTATTAGTCAAAAACCCATAAGTCAAATTTAACAACCAAGATAAGTAGTTGAGAATTTATGATGTGCAACAAAGTGGTTGGAGGGGTTGTTAATCATTAATGGTGACTCTTGTATCATGAAAAATTCCTTCAAGGTCATTAGAGAAAAGGAGGGTTTGGTGAAATTCTATCAAAACTGACGATGGTTCTTAGAACCACTAAAATTGTTGGCATCAAACACAACCTTCTTTCCCCTACTTCCTCTTCAAAAAAATGTGAATTTTGAGAACCTTGTCACCTTTTCATCTTTATCCTTCATTTCTTTCTTTCCTTCCCATTGCTTTGTTTTTATCCCTCATGAAGCACTTCAAGACTTTGTTAGAGAGACGGTGATTTGAGAACCTTAGTTAAAGCCAATGGTGGTTCGGTGAACAACTAAAATCACCAACACTTTGATCCTCCTTTGAACTCCTTTGAAAACTTAAGTTTTCCCCTTATCATCACCCCATTTGAAAGAACCTCAGGCCATTATTAGAAAAGGAAGAGTTTCTGTGAAGCTCATCAAAGTTTATAGTGGTTTTGAAAACCACCAAAATTATTGACAAAAAATTAGGGCTTGTCAACCTTTGTCTTCAAACTTACCATTTCTTTTGTTGGTAATTAGACCTCCACATGGAACTTAAAACTTAATCAGATGTTAGAGAGGTTCTAGAAAACTCTATTGGCTTCAACCTTGGTTCACTATTGGTGTTGAAAGTGGTTTGGTGAGCCATAGGAAAATCTAATTAGTCATAACTTGGTCAGTTTTGACTCAAATATTGTGAAGCCTACAAATTTGGAAACCCATTTGGGAATACTATGAAAGGGGAATATTTGAACATAAAAACTTAGCCAAATATATGGAAATATTGCAACTTAGATTTTGGATAAGGAAAATCAAGGGAAGATGACAACATGGCCTATACAATCTCTCTTAGATCAGTTATAATCAATGGACCTTGTGGGGGACATTAAATGTCAACATATTTGGAAACCTCTATGGGATCACGTAATTAAGAAATTTCCAAGTTAGGTGCAAAACAACACATAAAACTAAATCCCCAATCAACAATAGAGCACAATGAAAACAAGAAACAAAATAAGATGAAACAACATCACCTAGTCTTCAAGCCTCCATTGGTTGACCTCCATTGGCCTTCTCCATCTTGCTGAAAACTTGTATAATTGCCCTTAGAATTGAAGTGCAACTATAACCTATGCCTAAGACAAGCAAAATATTGAAGTAATGTGTATGCTCAAGTGCTCAAAAGCTCTCAAGCATGTTGAAAATAACTTGTTTGTGTGTCCAAAATGACTTGAGAGAAGGCCTTTTAAAGAATGCCAAATTGAGAATAGACAGCCAGGATTAAAAGTTGGTGAAGCCCTAAGATCAAAGGCCAAAAATCAATGCCATAAGGAGGATTAGGGTTAGGGCAACATTAGGTCAAAGTTAGGGCAAGCCTTGAAATGAAGGGTTGGGATTTAATTGGAGATAATCAAATCAATGGTGGAGAATAATAGGTAGTTGGAATAATATAAATTATTTAATTTATGGAGAATGTTGACTTCTGAATTAAATAATGGTTTAATTCATAAATGGGAATGAGACAAAAGACTTGATATTTATAATTATTTTAATTATTTATTTGGCGGGATGGAAAGTGGGCTAAATAAATAAGTTTATTTGATTTAAGGATAAATGATAATGTTATGGAGGAAATAAGGATTGATCAGTGACGCATTTAAATAAATAAACGTAATTTATTTATTTAAATAATCATGGAGGAATGGACATGATTAGATAATTGAATTATGTGAGGGAGAAGTGTGGTCATCATAGAAAAATATGGTTTACAAGTTGAGGCCATTTTTATGTGTCTACATTTTACCCCTTTTTGACATAATGTAGTCTATCACATTGTGTCAAAGAACAAGTCAAAAATGTGCCCTAGTTTGAAAGTGAGGAGAGGAAGGATGATGAGAAGGTATTGGTATGCCCCCTCGAGAGGACAGGTGGGTTTAAAGAACGTGAATGTTCTCTTGAAATGGATGAGAGGACTAGAGGATGAAGGAATACAAGAAATGTTAGCATGGAAATCATGGATGTGAGGATGAAAAAGGAATACTTCAATATTTTTCCAAATAACATCATAGGCATTGCATAATCATCATTGGGTAGTAAAATGTGACAAATGGACAACAAACACCATGATATGACATAGACCAAGGTGT
The DNA here is from genome assembly GCA_007258455.2 of Sequoia sempervirens. Taxonomy (NCBI): domain Eukaryota; kingdom Viridiplantae; phylum Streptophyta; class Pinopsida; order Cupressales; family Cupressaceae; genus Sequoia; species Sequoia sempervirens. Next base: position 4,121 of record VDFB02108123.1, read on the forward strand.
GCAAGGTCGTCCACTTGTGAAAAATAGACAGCCACAGACAAGGAATGTCTTGACTCATACTAAAGGCCAAGTTGCCCTAGTCTTTTTGTCAAGACACACCAAAGACAAAAATCAAGGAAAATTAGGCCATGAGACATCATTGCACCTCTAAATCCTTCATGGGACATCCTCGAGGTAGCTAGTAACATGACCAAGAGATAAAACAAGAAAAAGATAAAACAAAATAGACTAGCAAAATCAACAACCATTCAATATGTTTGCCAAGATTTGTGTGTCGAAGGTTGATTGTGTGACAATTTGATGATTTGATAGTCTAACAGTATTGATGATTTGACAATACCTATCGTCAGGAAGGACACATCGTAAAAATGCCAATGACTACGTGATGAATCCTATCGTCAAGAAGGACACATCTTGAAAAAGGCCACTGACTATGTGATGAAGCCTATCGTCAGGAAGGACACATCTTGAAAAGGCCAATGACTATGTGATGAAGCCTATCGTCAGGAAGGACACATCCTGAAAAAGGCCACTGACTATGTAACGAAGCCTGTCATTAGGAAAGACACATCCTAAAAAGGCAAATGACGTTTTGACAGGGTCTAATTCCAAGAAGGACACATCTTGAAGGGGACCATAAAGTGACTAGGTTGACATTGTGTTTTTGGCAATTTGACTGATGTTTGACTTGATTGGACTATGTTGTCTATTGGTTCACGATTTGAATGTTGATGTTCAAATGATTGTCTTGTTTCTGAATGTGACTATGTCTAACTTATGTGACCAAAATGACAAACCCTAAAGGACTGACCTAAGTGGCCTCGGGGGCTCATCGACAGATGGCCTTTCCTACGTCATGCACTCAGAATTACCTCGTGAATTGGTAGGATGGACAAAAATATTGAAGATGAATTGACATGTTTGACTTGAGGTAGGAACCTAAGGGATTGAACCTAGAGGGCCCTCGGGGCACATCAGTGATAAGCCTTGCCTACATACAGCAAATGTCACGAGAGACCAAATGGATTAGACAAATAATAAAAAGAAGACTAACATGGTGACATGACTAACTTTGACTCTATTTTTGGAATTTTGATATTATTTGGATGTTTTTGTGCTTTCTTGGGGCACGTTTCTCAAATTTTAGGTCTTTTAGGGAATTTTTATGATTTTTAGAATTTTTTTAGGACTTTTTAATGGCGAAGTTTTAGGATTTGTTTTTTGTTTGACTTTTTTAGGATTTTAGGATTTTTAAGGGGCTTTTATGATTTTTATATGATTTTTAGGTCTTTTTTCAAGATGTTTTTATGATTTTTTGAAGGACTTTTAATGATTTTTAGGATCTTTTTTTAGAACCTTTTATGATTTTTATGATTTTTTCGAGAATTTTTCGATTGTCAAGACCATGTACGATACCCACTGCAGTCTCGTGATAAAATATTTCCCCTAGTCAAGTTGATGGAAAGGACATAACCGATATGGACAATAGGCGGTATGCAAGACTTCGATGTCAACCACCATCGGCCATGGAAAGAAACGTCATAATGTCAAGGTGAAACATTGTGATGAATGTCAAAAAAATGGATGTTTATTATGGACTAAGGTAGATAGAGTGACAGTAGATATCAAAGCAATGACTGACTACACGCATGACACACATTTGCTAGAGTTTTTCACCATGAGTACTTATCAAAGCCTATTGCTTAGTTTTCACTATTGGATGAATTATTTTTCTTTATTTTTGTCATTTTTTAGTTTTTTTTTGGTGTCCAGGATGCACGTTTGCCAGTTTTTCATCAAGTGGCGATATTTTTATTTTTCAATTTTTTTAAAATTTTTTTTCTTTTAATGGTTTTGGTATAGACTTTCTGATGCTATGTATAGAACTTGCGTAAATGCAGACTGTTGATTGGCTCTGTTAATTGTTCACCATCTGGAGTAGCCAACTGATATGCGCCAGAACCAAATGATGCAGTGATGATGTACGGACCCAGCCAATTGGGCTCAAACTTGCCTGGTTTTTCTCTGTCGGACTGATTCTTAGGATTCTGCATGAGAACCAAGTCACCAATGTCAAATTTTCGAGTCATCACTCTTTTGTTGTAGCTTCTACAAAGACGATTTTGATATGCCTGTAAGTGGTTCAAGGCATTATGTCTGCGTTCATCTAGCATTTCTAATTCATGCAGTCGTGACTGTCGATATTCTTCATCAGTGATTAGACCTTTCATAGAGACTCGTAGGGATGGAATTTCGACCTCTATGGGCAAGATGGCTTCGGCTCCAAAGACAAGGGAAAATGGAGTGGCTCCAGTGGGAGTACGGATGCTAGTGCGATATGCCCACAAAGCAGGATTGAGTTGTATGTGCCAGTCACGACCAGCATCGTTGACGGTTTTCTTAAGAAGTTTGGTGATTGTTTTATTGGATGACTCAACTTGACCATTTCCTTGTGGGTAGTAAGGCGTGGAGAAGTGGTGTCGGATATGGAAGCGTTCACAAAGTTCACGGACATCCTGATTTTTGAAGGGACAACCATTATCTGTGATTATGGATTGTGGAATACCATATCGACAGATGATATAGTTGAGGATAAACTTGGAAATTTGTTTTTCGGTAATGTAAGTGAGCGGGATGGCTTTGATCCACTTAGTAAAGTACTCAGTGGTGGTAATGATGAATTTGTGGCCATTGGACAAGGTAGGATGGATCTTGTCCACGAGGTCGAGTCCCCATTGTGCGAAGGGCCAAGGAGATGTAATCGGCCAAAGTTCCTGTGCTGGTGCATGAATCAAGTCACTGTGTATCTGACATTGGCGACACATTCTGACAAATTCAAGTGCATCTTTCTCAATGGTTGGCCAGTAATACCCAAATCTCATTATCTTTTTGGCTAAAGTAGGACCACTTGAATGGGATCCACATATACCCTCATGTACCTCTTGCAAGGTCGTTCGTGCTTCATCAGTGTCAAGACATCGAAGAAGGGAGTTATCAAAGCTGCGTCGGTAAAGGGTGTCACTGAGGATGGTGTATCTGGCGGCTTTTCAGATAAAGGACTTTCGTTGGTTATTGGATAGGTTGGGGGGAAGGGTTTGGGACTTGAGGTAGTCATAAATGTCTTGATACCATGGAGAATTGGGACCAACAAGCTCACAAACCATCTCTGATTCTGGTATGTCATATGCAGGAACCAAAAGTTGTTCTACTAAAAATTCAAATTGAGGCACATTACTAGGAATGTCCAGGAGAGAGCCAATTGTGGCCATTGCGTCTGTAGCCTTATTTTGTGTTCTTGGAACTTGCTCAAAAGTCACCATGTGCAAATATGTTTGAAAGCTATCAACCATTCATTTGTAAGGCATTAATTTCTCGTCCTTAGTGTCATAGTCATCATTGACTTGGTTAATGACCAATTGAGAATCGCCATAGACATGAAGTGTTCTAATTTTCCATTTGATGGCCATTCTGAGTCCTGTGACAAGTGCCTCATATTCTACCACATTATTTGTACATGGAAAAGCAATGCGGAAGGACTTAGGAATGGAGTCTCCTTGAGGGGTGATAAATAATATTCCTGCCCCCGAGCCATGATTAGTATGAGATCCATCAAAATATAGCCTCCAAGGTGACTGAGGTTCGGTATGAAATATTGACTCATCTGGAAAGTCTGCTACTAGTGGATGATCACCCTGTATAGGTGCGTCTGCCAGTTGGTCTGCTATCACTTGTCCCTTTATCGCATTTCTTTCAACATATTGAATATCATACTCACTCAAGATCATTACCCATTTGGCCAGGCGACCTATCAATGCTGCGCGACTTAGGAGATATTTCAGGGGATCAATCTTTGCCACTAAGTGCATCTGGTGATTCAGTATGTAGTGTCTTAATTTCTGAGCAGCAAAGACAACTGCTAGGCAAGCACGTTCGATGGTTGTGTAATTTAGCTCATATCCAACCAGTGTCCTACTGATGTAGTATATGGCCCTTTCCTTTTCTTCATGGTTGTTTTGAGCCAGTAATGCCCCCAGTGCTGAAGTTGTTGTAGAAATGTATAGAATCAAAGGTTTCCCTTCAATTGGTGGCATTAAAACAGGTGGTGACAGTAGATATTCTTTTATTTGTTGGAAGGCCTCCTGACATTTATCTGTCCACACAAAAGGGATACTTTTGCGCAAAAGATACTGAAATGGGTGACACTTGTCTGCCAATTGTGCTATGAAGTGTCAGATGGATTGTAACCTGCCTTGCAATGTCCTGAGTTCACTTATCCCTTTTGGAGGAGGCATATCTAATATGGCTTTCACCTTGGCAGGATCGACCTCAATGCCTCTACGAGAAACAATGTACCCCAAAAGTTTTCCTGATGTTACGCCAAAGACACATTTCTTTGGATTCAAGCGGACCTTGTATTCTTCTAGTCTCTTGAAAATTTTGTCTAACACCCTCAAGTGGTCTTTTCATGTCAAAGATTTTGCCAAAAGGTCATCTACATAATCTTCCATTATATTGTGCATCATGTCATGGAATATGGTTGTCATGGCTCTCTGATACGTGGCACCTGCATTCTTAAGACCAAAAGGCATGACATTCCAACAGTATGTGCCCCAAGGACATATGAAGGCTGTTTTGTGTTGATCTTCAGGGGCAATACGAATCTGATTATAACCGGAAAAACCATCCATGAGGGACAACATCTCATATCCTGCTGTAAGGTCCACTATGATATCAATGTTTGGCAAGGTAAAGTCATCCTTTGGACAAGCTTTATTCAGGTCCCGAAAATCTGTGTAGATACGGATTTGACCATTTGGATTTGTGACTGGTACAAGATTTGATATCCATTCGGCATAGTCTATGGACCGTATGAATCCCACATCTAACAATTTCTTAAGTTCTATTTTCACTAACAAGGCGATCTATGGGTGCATCTTTTGTAGCTTTTGTTTCACTGGCTTGGCATCTGGAAATAATGGCAAATGGTGCAAGACAAGTTCTGGATCCAACCCAGGAATATCGGCATAAGACCATGCAAAGTTGACCTTATGCTCTGAAAAGAATTTGTGGAACTCAGGTTTCTCTTCCTCTGTCAAAGATGCCGCGAAGAGAACCATCTTATGATCTTTTGTTGTAGATATGTTTACTTCCATAGTGTCCTCTATGAGAATGGCTGATTTTTCTTGAGTTACGGGAAGAAAGTCTAGTCCTCCATCCTTAGGTGCCTCAGAGAGGTTTTCACCTTCGGATATGTCCTTTATTTTTACTTTTTTATCATCAGAAGGTGCCTTTTGGTTTTCACCTAAAGATGTGTCATTTTTTGCTTTATTTTTATTTTTCATTTTGTGACTAGAGGACTGAGCAGTCTCCCCAAAGTAAGCAGCACAATCTAGGTTAATGGAAAATCCAGCCTTGTGGTCTCCACTTGGTATACCCTCACGCAGTCCCATGAATTCTGCAATGGCCTCATCATTTTGAAATATGTCCATAACTGGTGAGCCTTGTTGATCCCAATTGATTAGTTGTGGGTAGACTAAGGAAATGCCATCATCAGGATTGGTGAATGGTGGGTAGGATGCGGAAAGCATGCCGACAGATTCAGAGAGGTTAAAGATAAAATTGTCATCATCAGGCTCTATGTCAGATTCTATCCAGTACTCTGCCTCGCTTGATTCACACTCATCAGCAAAGTAAGGAACAAAGGGAGTGGAGTTTGGGTCAGTAGTGTCATGTGGCAATTCAAATGAATCTAAATGATGGTCATTAGGTTCAGTAGGGTAGACGAGTATGTTGGCATTATGGTCAATAGGAGTAGAAGAGGATCTAGACTGGGTGTTGTTTGGTGTCATGTCAATTTTGAACATTTTCCAGAATCTCTCTTCAAATGTAGGCTCTCCAGGTTCAAGGAACAAGTCATCAAGGCAACAGTCACTTAGGGATCGTTGGGAGCCAAATTCCCATTCGTGGGAGTCAGTTTCAGAAAGGGGATCTTCAATTGTCTCGACACAGTCTGAAGCATTTACTCTCTCACTAGAAAGTACATTGGTACTATGATCGCCAGATTCTCCTGGTCCTAACCCTAACCCAAGATGTTTAGATCTTCCTTTAGGTGCTAGAGGTTCTTTCCTTCCTGTCTTGTGCTTTCCGAGGCCACTAATTCCATCATAGCCTTTTTCCTTTATCATGTCATATCCTTTACCATACATTTTTACTGGCAAGGGAGTTGGATCCTCTGGTTCTCTATAAATCCAAGATAGCACGTTTTCAATGTCCTCTTGACTCATTTCACCCCACTTTATGAATACTATTTTTGGAGGGACTCTAAAAATTTCTTTTGACTCTAACATGAAACAAGGCTTGTCGTAGACCTAGGGAGACTTAGGCATCCTCGTTATGCAATAGGTTGTATTCAACTTATACTCTCCACACCCTTGGTCCTGGATCTTAATACTTGCGTCGATGCTTGGGGTGATGGATGAAGTGGTAGATGTCATGGAGGTGGTCATGGTTGCTGAAGAGGCAGAAGTGGATGTTGTGGCAGTGGATGTGGATGTGGGAGGCTTCGCAAGTGTTGATGGGTCAATGAATTTAGAGGATGAAGATGTCAAAGCTTCACTGTTGATAGGCACTTGGCGCTCTGAGATACCTCTCAAATTGGTACAATATTGAAATGGGTCAGGGTCTCCATATATGGTAATCTCAATGCCTTCAAAGGGAAACTTCAAACACTGGTGATATGTGGAAGGGACAACTTTCAAGGCGTGAATCCAAGGTCGACCAAGTAAAATATTGTATGGAAGTTCTAGATCCAGGACTTGACAAGTGGTGTCCACAATGACTGGTCCAATACGAATTGGAAGTGTAATTATGCCCCGAGAGGAACGTTCTTCATCATCATATGCCTTGATAACAATGCTCTTTGTAGTGTCTACACAAGCATCAGAAAAGCCTAGGGCCTTAACCAATTTTAAGGAGCATATGTTCAGTCCTGCTCCACCATCTACTAACACTCGTCTGACCTTATGCTTATGGATAAAAACTTCAATGTGAAGGGAATCATTATGATTGGATTTGGACGATGAGTAGTCTTGGTCTGAAAATGTTATATGGTGGGGAGCGGTAAGATATCCCACCATGGCCTCAAATTGATTGACATCAATGTCTTGGGGAATAGAAGACTCTTGTAATGTTTTGTCGAGTATAGCCTTATGCGCTGGGGAAATGCGTAGCAACTCAAGTATAGAAATCTGTGCAGGTGTCTTCCCAAGTTGGTCAATGAGGTTAAAATGTCCTTTAGGTTGGGACTATTTGGTTAATGGATGGGACTGCAATTGTTGGGAAGACAAGCCAACTATTGTTATCTTTGGTTGTCCGGGAGGAGGAGGGCCGACTATGGTGACTTTGCCCCCACGGGTAGTGACATTGCATTCAGGGGCCTTTCTGATAGTAATTGTGTTGACATGTTCAACAGTTGTTCTAATATGATTTATGATAGGTCCACTAGAATAGTCATATGCAATACGGGCATGGTTGGCTCGATTATTGTTATTGGCTTTTGATGTGGAAGGGTTACTAGAACCATGGTCCTGCAGTGGGTTCTTGTGTATGGTATGGTCTGAATTAGATGCAAATTGTGGTCCACCTATCTCAATGGTACGATTCTCAATAAGGTCTTGTACCAGATTTTTCAGTTGTCGACAAGAGGAGGTTTTATGTCCTTTTGCCTGATGATAATCACAAAATGCGTTGTCGTCCCACCAAAATGGTTTAAACTGCCCTGGGTCATATGGTTTTGGGTCCTCAAGTGTTATGACACCATTTTGAAGGAGTTTCTTGAGGACTTCTTCAATGGGCTCACCCAAGGGGGTGTATGTGCGACTCCTAGGGAACTGTCTGGGTTGTCGAGGTTGCCTTTGATTTTGGTTATTTTGATTATCTTGGTTATTTTGATTTGTTTGTACAACATTGGTAGCATGGGTCTGTGTGGTCATCTGTGTTTTTTTGCGGTTGATCCCCTTTAAGGGTAAGCACAGGACCCATTGCATTGACAGCCTTAGCGTCTACAACACCATCATTGGTGACATGTTTATTCTTAACCCAATATTTGTTCTTGTCAGTGGGTGGACTTGCATTTATGTTTTTAGGACCATATTTTAATCTTCCCTTAGCAATGAGCACTTTCTCTTGAAGTTGGACGCCTCGTTCGACTAGGTCTGCAAAGGTTGTACAACAATGAACTCGCAAGCCATTTTTCAATGGGCCTAGGAGTGTTTGTACAAACATGTCAACCTTCTCTTTTTCAGGTATGTCTATGTGGCAGTGACTTGCTAGGCCTCTCCATCGTTGGAAAAATGGGATAAACATTTCACCAATGTCTTCTTGTGTAAGTGTGCATAAGCTAGTGATGGAGGTGTCTGTGTCAATGTTATAGGCATAATTTTTCACAAATTTTGCTACAAGTTCATTCCATGTTTTTATCCCCTTCAAAGTGGAGAACCATTCGAGTGTGGGTCCTGTTAGACTCTTGGAGAAGAGTCTCATCAAGTAAGTGTGTTCATATGCAATGTCCATACAGTTGGTCATGAATTCTCGAATGTGTTCAATAGGATTTGTCTTTCCCTTGTATTTGGTGAAGTTTGGGGCCACATATCCAGGAGGAAATGGTGGCATGTATAAAGTTGTGTCAAAATGATATGGACATAGGTCATATCACATTGGTGGCATTTTGTTGGATGTTTGCATGTTTTCCATCTATTTTTGGAGGTCTGCCACTCTGGCTGTCAAGGCATCTATTATGGGATTATTGGTCGCATCACACATGGGAGTGATGGGTATCCCTTGAGTCCCCATTGATTGTGATAGCATGTTTGAGTTTGAATGTGACATGTGTTGTTGTGGAATGTATGATATGTTTTGGTTTGGCAATTGTTGGTATTGCCAATTTTGATGAGGAATGTGTTGTTGCGTGTGAATTTGTGATGAATATGTGGGGATGTGCGATCCAGCCATATTTGTCAATATTTGGGGGATTTGGTAACCTTGACTATTCTGGTGCCCAAAGGTATTCATTTGTTGTGTCATTTGAGTGCCTTGTCCATATTGGAAGAATTGTCCATGTTGGATGTTGGTATTTTGTCCTTGGAATTGTCCATGCGGGATGTTGGTATTTTGTCCTTGTGAGGCATTGATGTTTAATTGTGACGATGTGTTAACGTTTGGTTGGGGACCTCTAATCAGAATACGTCGTTTAGTTCCTCCAAAGGGATTGAATGAGATTCCAACATAAGGATTTGATGATGATGTCCCTATGGTCATAGATGAAGTTCCAAAAATGGGGTTTGAGGAATTTGCCCCCATTAATGTAGATCCAAGGGTAGTTCCAACTGTTTGTGAAGATGTCATTGACATTGCAGGCATGGATTGTGATATTGCTTGTGGCATGGTGGGTGTTCCTCCAATAGATGTTTCATTGATTGAGTTGGAGGTGTTTTGACTTATGGTGCCACTAGATGTAACATTGATGGTGCTTGTAGCAATTTGTGTGGTGACAATAGTGTTATTGTTGGAGGCATTGTTCATGTTTTGTTGAGGTGTCGAGTTTTGTGTCATGTTGTCTAGAGACGAAGGTCTTATGGTATTGATGTCAAAGCCTCTTGGTAGTTTTTCCCCTTGGTCTAAAAGCATAGCAAGGTATCTGTCAGCATCGTTCAAGACCAAGTCCTCTACAAATGAAGCTACGTCAGGATTTTGGGCTGCAGCCTCTAGATCCTTAGCTAATACTTGTCTAGTGTGGTCTCTCTATATGAATGGTTCGAATGGATTTCGAGAGGATGTTGGTAGGTTCATGGAAGATGGTATGTTCATGTTGGTGAATGGATCGTTAAAAGTCATGTCTTGGTTCATGTCATAAGTGTTGGTGTGGATGTTGGTGTTGAAGTCTTGTCCAAAGTTTGCCATTTGTCTTTTCTTTCTTTGAAGCCTAGTTTCGACCATAAAAGAGAATTGCTCGAATGAGGATGATGATTATGATAACTAAATGCAAGGATGACACTAGTCTATGTTTTTGGTGTTTTTGTGATAAAGGATGACAATGCAAGGTGATTATGATGTTTTCCTAAGGAAATGATTGATGCAAGATGACAAAGTTGCCAAAGAAAGATGTCAAATGTCAAGGTGACAATGATGGCTAGGATGACAATGTTGATTAATGCAAGGTGATAGAATTGACTAGGTGTAAAATGAGGACTAGGGCGATAATGTTGACTAAAAAGGTGACTAATGCAATGTCAAGGTGCAAAATGAGGACTAGGGTGAACACTATTTTTGTCTTTTTGTCTTTTTTTGGATTTTTAGGCATAAAATATGCAAAGTATGGACTAAGATGAATGCAATATAGAAAAAAGTTTGCCTAGCCACTCTAAGATTAATCTATGTCTTAATTTTGGTGATCAAAGGACTTGTTAAAAGGACTAAGCGACAAGGTCAAAATGACTAGTGAGTTTTCCAAACTAGACTGTTGAGTTGGAAATTCTCACAAAAAGGACAATGACTGAAAAGGAGATTGTTGACTAAGTCCCAAGATAACCTACTCTTGAAGGCAATGATTTTGCAAAGTGTGATGAGGTGGCCTAATCCAAAGTCTGCAAAGATGAAAACCTAATGATAAGTCTATGTAGGAAATGATGATTATGAAGCCTAGGGAATGCAACTAAAATTAACAAGGATGAACCTAAGGTAAAAATGCAAGCTAATGGTTGAATGATGAAAATTTTGAGCAATTTCAGTTCTGGTTTCTAACAAAGACTTTGAGAAAAGATGTTTGACAGTAGGCAAAATTGTTGGACTCGAATTCAATTTTGTGATGTTTTGATGAAAAGTTTGAATTGTCTGAAGTTGATTGTTTCGTTTTTAGATTTGGAATTGTTGTGTATACTGTTTGAGAATCCAGAAAACACTTAGCAAACATGATGTTTTGAATGTGTAATCAATCACAAAGAAGACAAGCACAATCCTATGGTTAGGCCAAGACAATATCTGCTAGATTCCACGTGGGTTTCCCCAGCCACATATTCTTAGCGTGTGAATCCAGAAGCTTGGCTGCACGGGCTCCCCCTTACAGTGCACTCTCTTCTCAGGCCAACCAAGCTTCCAGCGCCCATAAAACTCCCATGGCACGCTGATCACCTCTACTAAAGATTGTGAAGATGTGGATGCCTTCACAACGACCGTTGCTGCGCTAGCGGATAAAAGGTTTTTGGCTACTACACAAGAGTATTTAGTTCGGGACCCCCGTTCGAGTGGCCATACATGGGGCAAGAGATTAATCACCGATTAGGTGGCACTCCAGCCTGAAGAGGTTACGCTCAACAGGGTTTATGGGAGTACTACTCTGTCCATATGACACATCCACACTCGTAATCCTAGGCTTTCCCTTAGGATTCACATTTGTATACCGGTCGGGGGTAGCTCGGCCAAAGAGCTCCGTTGCCGGTCTGACTCACCTTGGGGTGAGTACTTTTTCCCACCAAGGAAGGCCCAATTTCTTAGAGTCAATAACAGTTTCTCTTGCACCCAGGATCGCACAAGTGCGCAAGGGGAGAGGATACTCCTATTATTGAATCAAAGGTTACACAAGTTGAAAGCATTTGTTCATTTTAATAACCAAATTGAAGTGTGAGGCAAACACATCAAACACTTTGTTTATTTTAATCCAAGCTGATGATGTCAACTCAAGCATGCAAGTTCTTTTTAGGCCCCTTAATCATTCAATGTGAAAAAGGCACTCAAGATAAAGCAAAATTGAAGCACGAGCCCTGCAAAACATAATTAGTAGTTTTGAGTCTCCAATCTTTGGCGAGCGAAAGTGGACGTTGCAAATCTCGAATCGTGGACATTCAAACCTACAAAAAAAAGGCTCAAAGATTAGTCCTAAAAATTTAAATTAAACTAGAAGAAAAAATTAACGTTAATCTAAGTCTAAAAATCTATAACTAGACTAAAAAAAATAAATTTAAATCTAAAAATTTAAATCTAATTAAAGTGAAAATCTAATTAATCTAAAACTTAATTAAAAATCTAAATTAACTATATACAAACTAATTAAAAGTAAAGTAAAATCTAAAATAATTAAAATCTAATTAAAAATAAAATATAATCTAATTAAAATATAATTAAATTAAAATCTAAAAATATTAAAATCTAACTAAAATCTAAATGCAATCTAATTAAAATTAAATTAAAATCTAAAAAAAATATTAAAATCTAACTAAAATCTAAATGTAATCTAATTAAAATCTAAAAATATTAAAATCTAACTAAAATCTAAATGCAATCTAATTAAAATTAAAATCTAACTAAAAATTCAAAATCTAAAAATATCTAAATCTAAGTGAAATCTAATTATAATGTAAAATCATTCAAAATCTAAACTAAAATTTAATAAGCCTAAAATCTAAAAAGGAAAATGAAGTTAGGTAAATTAAAATCGAAATAAAACTAAGGAAAGCTAAATAAAGTCTTTCCCGAAAGCTTTTTTGCCAACGGTTCAAGTTGAATTGGAGCTCGAGTGAAAGGTCAAAAACATAGCAACTACTTCAATCTATGCAAAATAGTCGAGAAGTCTTCCTACAATGGCAGCTTGAATCTGAGAGACATAAAATATTTGCAAGATCCGATAAGATTAAAATAGCAGTGTTAGATTAATAAATGCACTCCATTTGTTTACCAACTGCTGGCACGATTGCTCCTCATACACATGGATTTGATAGATTTGTGTGTTGATGGCTCACCAGATCACAAGATATGGTGAAGATTCTGTGAGCATTAAAAAGAAAGCATGGCGCCCAATTAAGGAATGCACTTCGTGTGATCAACCAACAGTTAGCTACAGAAGTTTTCAATTTGAACACTCCAAACAAAAAAATGTCAATCATAGTGAATGTTGCAATAAAAGCAAAAACATCAATCACCACTGATGCATGAACACTGCGCAAAATATGTCAAGCATAATTAATAAATGCATGCAGTGGGTGCAACCAATTTTTGGTGTAGCATTAATGAATGCACTCTGAGATCTGAGCAACAAGCTTATGAATATTGCATTAATATGTGTGTTGACAAAAGGTGATAAAAAAGATCCACAAAAGATATGCAAAAGCTTAAAAAAAATACTATCACGAACCCCTCTGTGTCAGAATTAATGAATGTACTCGTGTCTTCTACAACCATCAGCACAGTGAATGCACTCTTGCAATGAATTGTTGCGCAACCAACCTTGTACACATGGCTTTGTTGCCTCTCACATTTCGTGGCTTCTCTATAAGCTTTGGCAGCAATAAGAAAATGTTGACAATAGGCAATAGGCAATGAGATTAGGCTTACATCTTTCTTAACAATGTTGTTGTGCATCCTCAAATCCTACAGAAATGTGAGTACCAGGATTTGGGCGAACTGGGTCCTAAGACCGAAGGAAACCAAGCTCAGATTGGTGGCGGCAGAGAAAGGCCCCCCGAAGGCCTTGAGGTTATGATTGATGTTGTCTACTTAGATTGATTGAGGGATCAATTGCAAGAAAGAGACAACAGCTAGTGTTTGACCAAAATCTGAAGTTGTGCCATTCCAAAGGAATTTGGCTCAGTTGTTAAGAAACTGTCATGGAAAAAGGGTATCTGAAGCTATCACAATGTTTGGGCTTTAGATGAGGTCGAGAGAAAAGTCCAACCCCGTCATGGTATTTGGGCTTTAAACAAGGTTGAGAGAAAATTACAACCCCAGAACATGGTGAAAAAAAATGAAATCGTAGTGCAAAGGTGAAGACTTCTACCACGGAGAAAGAGCAAACAAACAACAATACCCAAGCGATTGCAGCTGAACAAGAAATTTTCCAAGTCAAAATATATCTGTTATATGCAAAATCAATATAGTTTTTTTTTTTCATAATTTATCTATTTTTCCCTTAGATATATTTTTGCGCAAATATATGAACATATAGTAGTGAAATGATTGTGAAAAAAAATATGGCGTGGTGATCGGGCTAGCAGTAGTAAGGATGAGCATACTATCAAAAAAATATAGATTGATAATTTGTTGTCACTACAAGGCTCTGCATACAGGAAATTGGAAATATGTGCAACGTTCCTGGTTTACATTTGTCTCATACATCAAATTATAGATATTCATTTTAGATCTAAGGAAATCATTTGATAATCTGTGTCAAAATATTACATTTAGAACAAATTTTTCACTAATGTAATCATTGGTGACAGATATGACACAGATTTTGCATATGACGTACTAGTGAAAGACAAAATATGGAAAAAGCATGTCTGGAAGTAATTAAATAGAAATGACAAATTTTTCACTAATGTAATCATCTGTGATAGATATGACACAAATTTTGCGTAGGACGTATCAGTGAAAGACAAAATATGGAAAAAGCATGTCCGCAAGTAATTAAAATTCACATCGGGTTCACCAAATGTAATTAGAGAAATTTTCAGTTAGATTGCAAGCAACATAAAACTAAATCTCCAATCAACAATAGAGCACAAAGGAAACTAGAAGCAAAATAACATGAAACAACATCACCTAGTCTTCAAGCTTCCATTGGTTGACCTCCATTGGCCTTCTCCATCTTGTTGAAAATGATATAATTTCCCTTAGATTTGAAGTGCAACTATAACCTATGCCAAAGACAAGCAAAATATTGAAGTAAAATGTATGCTCAAGTACTCAAAAGCTCTCAAGCATGTTTTGTATAACTCTTGTGTGTGTAAAATGATTTGAAAGAGGGCCTTTTAAAGAATTCCAAATTGAGAATGGATGGCCAGGATTAAAAGTTGGTGAAGCCCTAAGATCAAAGGCCAAGAATCAATGTGATAAGGAGGATTAGGGTTAGGGCAACATTAGGTCAAAGTTAGGGAAAGCCTTGAAATGAAGGGTTGGGATTTAGTTGGAGACAATCAAATCAATGGTGGAGAAAAATAGGTAGTTGGAATAATATAAATTATTTAATTTATGGAGGAATGTTGACTTATGAATTAAATAATGGTTTAATTCATAAATGGGAATGAGACAAAAGACAATATTTATAATTATTTTAATTATTTATTTGGTGGGATGGAATGTGGGATAAATAAATAAGTTTATTTGATTCAAGGATAAATGATAATGTTATGAAGGAAATAAGGATTGATCAGTGACACATTTAAATAAATAAACGTAATTTATTTATTTAAATAATCATGGAGGAATGGACATGATTAGATAACTAAATTATGTGAGGGAGAAGTGTGGTCGTCATAGAAAAATATGGTTTACAAGTTGAGGCCATTTTTATATGTTCTACGTGGATCATTTCTCGCTAATCATCTAAGACCAGTAGCCTTTCATATACATTGGGAATAAGATTCAAGAGACTTGAAACAAATAAAAACCAAACTAGACAACCAACTATTAACAACTCAGAACAACAAACTAAACACCTAAAACAAACCAAAAATTGTATTACCCTAATAGAAAAGAAAATTGTGCATTAGCATAGAGGAAAATACACTTAAAAAATTGTGCAACAACAATTATTAACTTAGAAAACCTATCCTAACCTACACTAACCAAGTGACAAAATTGCTTAAACAAAACCATTGGTTGGTTCCTTAAAATAACTGCCCTTCCTCAATGACTTGCGATGCTTTTCATGTTTGTGAATAACCAACAAGGAATGGAGAAGGAAGAGGTGTTTAAATAGTTATTGCAATGCTTTCTAAATAATGAAAATAAACTCACTTACCCACTCATGATAGTTGTACATGTTGTTTAGAAGTGAGTGGGCAAGCTGAAAATGCTCTTGTTCACCTGCAACTTCAAATTCATCTTCTTCTTCAACTACAACTTTAGGCTTTGGTGCAAGCATGGATTGTGATATCTTATTGGCCTCCATCCTAGCTAGGTGTCTAATAGGACAACCTTGTGAATGAAAAAAATTCAAACCAATATTGTTAGTTTCTTTCTTATGAACTGATTCTTTATCGCCTTATTGATTGGAATGATTTTTTGTGATAGGATGTGGTATCTTGGAATTAAGATTTAAACAAAAGTCTTCTATGATGATAGAGAAAATGTCTTCATAAATTCAAAACTTACTCTCTTCATGTATATCAACCTTTTCATTTTTCAAAATAGGGTTGTCTTCATCTTATTTTGCACATGTCAACACTCTATCAAAGTTGCTTGTATCTCCCTATTACTCCAAACTTATTGTTGATGTTGGTATGGGCATGTTTTTTTCCTCCTGCTCAACAAAAAAGAGAAGCTCATCAAATGAATTATTTATCACTTCATATTTTACACCTCTTACTTGCTTTGTGTCCTATTATCTAAATTGATTTTTCTCATGACCTTCCTACAAGTCTAATTTTTCTTTTTCTATACCACATGAAAGTTCATCAACTACAAGTTGTTTTTTCACCTCATAAACCTCTTTCTTTTTTTAATTAAATTAGCTATATTTCCAAATAGTGAGTCCACTTAGAAACAATTAAATCATACTAGGGCAAGAAAAATATTTTGGTATGGAATCATGGACATTTTGTTGTTTCATAAAAATGTATAGGTTTTTGTGAGGGCTGCTCTTGAAGAACAATAAGTTGAGTTTTCATAGTCACAATTTCTTGTAAAGGATGAAGACTTTTAAAACTTGGAATTTCAAACTTGGAGGAGTTATTTGAAGACTTATGAGGCTCACCTTGTTTGAAGCTTGGAACTTTAAACTTAAGAACCTTCTCTTTTACAGGTTGATCTGAAATGTAAGAGGTTGATTGGGCTAGTAGCCTTTGTACTTGGGTAAGAAATAAATTCATGTGTTCCTATTTGGTAGCAACCTCAAGAGGCTCCTCATATTTTCTTTTTTGTATTTCCATCTCTTGTTGGTGTTGATAAGCTTGGTAAGCTAACTCCTCCGACTGCAAGTTAAACTCTTGTTATCTCTTGATATCATCCAATTACTTATTGAAGTCTAGAAATATATTTTTTTATGTCACTAATCTCCATATTGTCAATATTTTGGGGTTGACTAGGAAAGTAATAATTCCAGTTTGGCATAAAAATGGCTTCTTGAGGCTGATCAAACTTGTATGCAAGTTGCCAATAGGTTTGAGTAGGGGTAGGAGAGTGGTAAGCATATTGAGCATGCTAGAAAGTTATTGTAGTAAAAGTATTTGGGGTAAAACTATTTGCATGCTTAGTATGATATGGCTAATAAGAGGGTATATGAGCAAAAAAGAAGAAGAGGGGAATAAGAGATATTCCCATAGAATTTTGACATGTTTACTCATTAAAAAAATATAAATCTACTCAAAATTGCTTTGAAATGAAAGCAAATTAGGTTTCCTTTTGTAACTTAAATACATACCAACACTTGGATTACTCTTGAACCAGTAGGTTTGAACTCAGAGTTACCAAGTGTGTAAAGATATTTCCTCCAAAGGTAGAATTTGTTGATGTACACACCAAATATCAACAATGAAATAGAAAATTTATAGACTATAATAGTCCAAAATATCCCATCGGGCATGCCAAAAATTGTTGTCACATGAAATTGCACCCTGTTGAATGTGTTGTTTAGCATTCTAATGACATAATGGAACTAACGACAAGGTGTGGGACCTTGTAGTTGAGGTTAGATATTTGGAGAAGGTTAGCTTCCTTTCTAATCTAGATGCAAGAGTATTGATCCAACCTAGCACTATATAAACCTATAAATAATCCTATTTCTATTGATCACTAGGGAAAAGGGGAAGACGAAATACATAAAATAAATGGGTGGTGATGCACCTAGATTAAAATGGGATTCTTCCTACCTAATATGACACAAAGAATTAATGAAATTTATTAAAGGACTTACACTCAACTCTCTATTTTATCAATTCCCACAAGTAAGCATGGAGGTTAGGTCTAAAGGACACCAAAAGGAGTAGAGATAACTCATAGTCAACACCTACATCAAATTAACACATCATACAAACTTGGAAAAGATGATAAACTTTCATACATGCATAGAGGTAATGAGATTTACACATGATGCAAGCAAAGGGGGGAGGTAAAAATGGTAAATATTATTAATACAGAGGCATAGGCCAATTACAATAGTAGAGACGCATAAAAATATATAAGCCTTTATAGAGAATCGAAATAATCCCCTTTACAACTAATTTTTTTCCCCTTTACAACTAATTGCTACTTTGATTTTATAGCTTCTACACAACTATGAAGTGACCTGTAATAAAAATATAATCCTAGCGATGAGTACAAATGGGAAATTTGATCATCTAAGTGTGTCATCATATTCAAAATCTAGGATGAATGTCTCTAGCAATAAAATCACGCCAAACACAAATACAACCTGAGTGTCATAAACCCCTCCAAATGCATGACCAAGGACATCCACAGGCATCTGAAGTGACCAAAAGGAGTATAAGCAGCAATAAATGGGTGTGGAAAGGCATTCCTGGTGTCATCTTGAGGAATTAATCTTTAAAAATTGGATGAAAAAATATTAATTACTAGTAAAAAACCCATGGGCCATATTCAATAGCTAGGACAGGTAGTTGAGCATTTATGGTAAAAAAAAGTGGTTGGATGGGTTGTTGATCATTAATGACAACTCTTGAAGGGCACACAATCTACTGAGAGGGGAGGTGAATCAGTAGATCAAATCTATTTAAAACTCTTAACTTAAATGAGCATATCAAAATACTTAAATCATCACAACCACTAACTAAGCAACATCAAGAGCACACATTCACATAAGAGAACATCAAATATATGTGGAAAACCAAGATGGTCCAAAAAAATATGATGAGAATAGCTGCTTGGATCTACTATCCAAATCTAGCCTCACAAAGCAGAAATATACAAGTGAATTTTATAATATGAAGTAGGCACCAACCTACCAGAGACACCAATCCCCTGTTGTATTTCTAGGCACCAACATACTTGAGACACCAATCCCCAATAAATCAGTATGATAGGTAGAAAACTAGTCCTACCTATTAGAATTGGCTATGGAGATAGTCTGCCAAGATCTTAAGGCCAAATCGAAAGCACAAAGAGAGAAGATTTGAATATGACAAGAATAAACTGTATTCTTATCAATTATGATTCAATTTTCTATGTACACTGTAGTAGAGACACCTTGGTTATATAGCCAAGGTGAGATACAAGATGCCATAAGATTATGAAAAGTGTCTTAATCATATGACATGAGACAACTGATCACAACTACTTAGGTTACATGTGAAACAAGTCAAAAGATAAGATAACAACTAATGACAACTAACACCTTCTAGAAAGATTCCTTCCTAGGACCTAAGTAAACTTAACATGTAAATAAGTCCCCTAGTAATGAATTAAATAGGTATAATACTTTATTTACACCAACACCCCCCCTTAAGTGCAACTTAGGGAGTAGCAGATTATTATGCAAATGACAAAAAGATGCAAGGATGGGTCCTAGCTACGAGGCCATGTTAGGTACCCACGTACAAATGCAAATGAAATATCTCACAAACGAAGAAAAGGAGAAAACCCAGTGGGACAAAAATCCTCCCCAAAGGAGAGATGAAAGATACAAAAAATGAAATGCTCTCAATGAAGGATGAGAAGGCCAAAAATGCATGTAAGGAAAAATACCCCCCATAAGAGAGAAGAAGAAGAGATACAATGCAACCCACCCTCAATGTTGAGTCTCCTGCAATGATGGTAGAAGCTTGATATTGAATACTAAATATGATTCAATCTCGTCAAAAAACATTCCTCCCCTTAGGAAGAAACACAACCAAGATGGTATGCAGGATATCGGAAAGATGGATGATGGATGATGTCTCTGAAGAATGCTCAAGTGTCTCCATGTTGATGCCGAAAGGTGTCGCACTCTAAATAGGAATTCTAGGCCACATTGCTGAAGAAGACAATCCAAAATCACCTAGAAATGATTGTAGAACACAATCCAAAGACAAGTATACCTCCTCTAAAGAAGCATCCTCCAAATGTTGTCCAAAAGAATCCAAACTCATGTCAATCTGCAAAAAATGAACAAGAGGGTCAATATGTTCCCACACAACAACTGAAGAAGAACCGTCTCCATCAAAGAGAAGATGAATGCAATTGATGATGTCTCCCAAATATGAAATATGAGACTCAATAAACAACCCACCAATGTCTGTCAAGTATGCATCCCAAATGGATGTAATTGGAAGACGATGTATGTCCTGCTACACCGAATCACAAGGAACCAAAACTATGAAATCACAAACATCCTCAGGAACAAGATGATTCTGCCAATGCTGGATTATAAGAATCTTTAGTCTCAAGATGTTGACTCATAGATGAAGAAGATGAACCCTCTAAATGTGGATTGGGAGCCATAAAAACTGAAGTCCCAATAGATGTCTCTATAGGAGGAGAAGGAGAAGGTTATTTGTTATCAAGACTACCATAGCTTTCCCAATTAGCAAGTGTTTTAGATTTTTTTTATCATCAATAGGTCAAAACTCTGCAAGTGGAACAAGAAAATCTACAACAAGATCCTCTGGGAATGTCGGTTCATTCGAGTTTCCATATATCTCCCAAAGTTTGGTCACAAGGTCACGAGGGAGCTTAATACCATCAATGGCCATTAGTGTATCAATATCACAACTATAACCAATTACTCCCAAGATATTTTCTGTTTTGAAGTCCCACACAACTCTCTTCCATGTTGATGAAGGTTTACGAAATAGTCCATAGAGATATGGCAAAAGATTAAGCCACCTACAATGTGTTAGGATTCCATCTCGTCAAGACTTAAAGTTCCATCGATTTAACCTTATTATAGTAGGATGAATTTTTATGCCCATATTAAACTCCTCAATTTAGTCACATAAGATACCAATCAAGAGACATAAGCCAATAAAAGCAAAAGATTACCCCCCCAAATTACTCAATCATGAAACCCACCAAAAAATATCTGATTTGTGGCACTTTATAATTAGTACAATTACAGGTGCCACTTGCCAAAAAATAGCGAAGTGGACTTGATCTTAGTGCATACAAATTGCCAAATTTTGCCTCAAGCTCAAAGTAAAATTTTAACAAAAAATGAGATCAATTTGATCACACCACTGGAAAGTACACAAAAAATTATGCACTTTAAAAAAAAATTTCACTCAAAAATGTTACAGTAGGAGCGAGAATGAAGACCTAGAAGTTTTGAAAAAGAGAACAACTCAGAAACAGATATGAAAAAACTACAATTCTAGAAAACACTAGGCACCAAAATAAAAAACCAACTACACCATTGCATAGAGCACAAAATTCTACCCCAAATAAAAAATTTCTCAAGAAAAGGAGTCGGTATGACCAAGATATGAGCCTCCAAAGTTTCCCTCCAAAACGAAAAATTGCCAACGAAGAAAGGGTCCAATTTGAGTGACTTGGTGACGGCTGTTTGATTGTCAAATTCAAGACAGAAAATCCCGATGGCCGACTAAACGTCAAATTTAACACAGTGTCAAATGACAATCATTTGGCCATCAAATTTAAGATACTTGCACGAAAAAGCTGATTTTTTTCCTACATGAAAATATGAAGTATTATATATGAATAAGTACGACAAGTAGAACACTAGTCCTACCTATTAGAGTTGGCTATGAAGATAGCCTACCAAGATCTCGAGGCCAAATAGAAAGCACAAAGAGAGAAGATCTGAATATGACAAGAATAAACTGTATTCTTATCAATTATGATTCAATGTTATGTGTACAATGTAGTAGAGATCCCTTGGTTATATAGCCAAGGTGAGATACAAGATGCCATAAGATTATGGAAAGTGTCTTAATCATATGACATGAGATAACTTATCACAACTACCTAGGTCACATGTGAAACAAGTCAAAAGATAAGATAACAACTAATGACAACTAACACCTTCTAGAAAGTTTCCTTCCTAGTACCTAAATAAACTTAACATGTAAATAAGTCCCCTAGTAATGAATTAACTAGGTACAATACTTTATTTACACCAACAAGTTACTAGATTACATAGATAAAGCTTGCAGATCTTCAATTGTAGCCTAAAAAATCTCATACGCTTCTAGATTGGCCACAAAAACTCTTCCACACTTCTTATGATATTCTAATAATGACACACTTTGAAATGAAACTCACATTGAATAACTCTAGCTTCACAATCATCTCCTTGTATATTCACCTTCTACACTTCATCAAATTCATTTTGTACATCCATCTTACTGATAAATATATACATGACATTACATTATCACTTCTCTTATGTTAGTTAGGGGTCTGAAAATTACCAAGACGACATAAGGTGGACCTAAATTCAAATTACATGAAATGTGTAACAGGTTGGTCCAAAAACCAATTTTGTTTCTACCAAAAGAACATGATGTTGTGCGCTACTACATGAACCTTAACCAGGTCCTATCTTGACACCACACACAATATTTTAATTCCACACACTACTATTCATTACTACACAAGCCTTGAACACCAGCTAGTTGACAAACAAACACAAAGACCTTATATCACATCAATCTTTTTGCATGCTGAACATATCCTCTAGATACGTAGGAATTTGATAGAACATGTATAGACATATTCTCCTCTCAAATTGTAGAGCCAAACTCCATTTCTAAAATAAATGTTGACCATAATTGTATTGCTTGAGAAATCTCTCTATCCTAAGAATTGAGCTGAAAATTTTTGGTACAGACTTTCAGATTACCTCTATCATAGTGAATAGATACGTACATGATATTGCAAGCATACAACAATCACACATACTTCCAAAACTATAACTAGTAACATATATTTCTACAAATCTCTACAACTCAAAATGATATGACAAGGGAATATAATGATAATTTTGACACAATTAACTCCTTTGACATCAATGACAACCTCTGTTCAACAACCCTTGCATCATAAAAACACCTTAAAAATTTCATCAAATAAAAAGGGTTCAACAAATCTTTGTTAAAATAAAAAATAGTTCTTAGAACCACCAAAATTATCGAAACCGAACACTTATCCTTCTTTCCCTTACTTCCTCTTTACTTAAATGAAAAATTTGAGAACTTTGGTTCCTTC
>VDFB02108124.1:0-37931 GCA_007258455.2 Sequoia sempervirens
CTCCCTCTCTCTAGACTCCCTCTCTCTCCCTCTCCCCATCCCACCCTACCTAGATAACTCTCTCTCTCTTAAAATTATCCCTCCCTCTAAAGACATACATAAATACATACAAGAATAATATATATGTACATACAATCCTACATCCATACAATATACATGCACTGATACATATAGGCATACATACATACATGACACACCAGCATACATGTACATACAAACATACAAATATATCAACAAATATTCAATAGAGTGACATTTAACATAAAGGAAGACATAACGTGCTTGCGTTATGTCTTGCTTGACATGCATCCTAGATAATTAAAAAAAATGGTCAAAACTAAGACATAACACGAGCGTTTTATAATACACTCGCGTTATATTTTGCTTTGGGAATCCTTGAGCCTTAGCATTGGTATTTGCCTTGGAATACCAACCCAAAGGCTTGGAGGGCATTCCCAATTACCAAAGATGTGTTTTTACAAATTCTATAATTTTTCACAAAATCGGGTTCGTGCTCACTGTCAGGATTGCATTTGGTTCAATGTCAACAAAATCAAACACATGGGTAATGTTAGGTTCTCTCTTAGCTATCCAACGATGTAATTTTTTTCACTTTTTGGCAATGTTAAACCTTTCATCCATAATTTCTTTTGTTTGTATGCCTCTTTTTTGCCAAAAAATAGTGTTTGGTGTTTTTTTTGTTATAAATTAACCGTTCATCGAATTTTCAAATAAATTATATTTTTAGAAACTAGACTCCATTCTACAATTTAAAAAAAAATAAAAATTACTTTCCAAAATTTGTAGGGGGAGCATGGCCAAAATTCTGCTTTTCAGGAAGTGCCCACTTAGAAAATTAGTAAAAAATCAAACATTCATTAAAAAATTATCAGAAAAATCATGCATCAACTAGATACTGTTAGCTAACTTTTGACCATAGCAATTTTAAAAATACTACAAAAGAGTTCGCCGTGCTAGGGTCATACAAGAGTTGCTATGTTATGTTTTTCTGACAAAAACAACATGGATCACAATAACATCCATGGTTTGTATGCAAGTTCCATGATCATGAAAAGGTGTCTCCTTTGTACAAGACACTATTGACATATCGTGACACAAATATCTACATCAAAAACATCAAGTGGACAAAAATAGTTAATGATCATCTAAACGTCAATGTCATTCAAAAAATACCAAAAAATTATTCCTAAATTAGAAAAAAATTACTCTAAGAAATCAAAATTTGAAGTTTCTTCTTTTATTTCTTTTACGAGTTGTCAACCACTTAATATTTGTTTTCATGTCACACTTCATGAATAGTATTTTGTCGTTGTCTTCTCATTTTCTCATTTCTACAAATTTAGTTAATTTAGGATTTATTATGGCCATCTTATTGGACGGAAAAAGAGAGTTGTAGACATGTTTTAGACATAAAGGTTAGTTATTCCCAAATGAGTCAAATGCATGCAACAACCACATAGCTTTGAACATGCATGGCGACTTGTTTTAAGCACTGTGTTTTTATGCCAAGAGGCGTTCTATAGTGGCAACAAGCTATGCATGTACATTAAAATTATGGAGGATTCAATTTGAGGGGAGAGGATCCAGTAATTGTGCACCCTAACTTCGTGCCTCTCAAAATCTTACTTCTCAATATAAAAGAACTCTAAAAATTTAATACCGTCTTCTTCAACTAGTTTACTGCTTATAACTAAGATTTCAAGTTGTCATCATCAATTTTGATGTCTTTACTATGTGTAGTCGTACAAAATGTCCAAAACACCACTTTTCTAACCCCTTATCCATTGTAGTGAATTACCACCCCTAATCCTTGAATGCGGTTGCACCAATAGTTGAACAATTTGTCATGACCATAAATTACCTAAACACTCTAAAATGAATAATAAATTACACATCCTAATATTAATAACTAAATACAAATAAGCAACTTTTATTTATTAATTGTTTTAAAAGTATAATATATTATATATTAATTTGAACATTTTACACTAATAAATTAATAAGCTATCAATGAATAACTAAAATAAACCTAACTCTAATATCTATAGCCTAAAACATCAATTTTCAGCGAGTGTTTCATTTTTGCTGCCGCTACATTGCTACCTCGACCACATTGCTTCAACCTCCACTGCTCCTCTGTGCTACCTCTACAGCGCTTCGTGTAACCCAGCAACATATACATCTACGGTCATGGATGGGACGTGCCCAGCAGGTAAAGATTATGTGTTTTTCATTGAATTATTTAGTTTTATTTATGTTTTGTCACTGCATTTTGGGTTTTGCAGGGCACGACTCCTCTTCTGCAGGGGTCTTCCATGAACGACATCCAACAATTCGTCAATGAATGTGTCTGTGGATACAAAAAAATGAATGGGGTTTGGATCTATGGAGCTGGTAAGGTATGTTATGACCTTATTGAGACTATGACCCGTTTTCCTTTTGATGTTTAAATTTCTCTATGATTTGGTTAAAAAAACTATGTGGTATTTCTGTGTAACAGCTTCAGTTTTTGGATTTTTATGTACTCTACAAATTTCTAGCTTGGCTTTGGTTAGGATTCAAAATTTATAGAAATTCCAACTACCCATCTCAATAATATTGTTATCCAGAGGCATTTAACGTTTTTCTTGTTTCATTTAGGGCTTTTCTTCCTTGAATTTATCATCGATCTGTGATACGGTGTTATGCTAATTGCTGCAACATTTTGCTTTAATCCTCCCTGAAAATGGGAATTTCCGGTAGAGTTAAAGTAGATGCATTTGAAGTTTGCCTAAACAGTCTCTATAATGGAAGATTTGATAAGGCGACATACATCAACTATGCGCTAAGAATTTAGAGCTCATAAACTCTTGTTCTGCAACAAACATTGTGTTAACTGTAACTATACTATAATTCGTAATTTTGTGCTAAGGAAGTTTGTACAAATTTATAGCGTAAATCATAGCAAATCGTTTGATGTATTCATATTCTCTGATCCATTTTATCATGGCATCTAGGCTTAGGATGGGTTTGCAAAAGAAGGAACTAGAGTCGTGGAACTTTAACTGAGAACAAATGTCTGCAACGTTAGCGTGGTCACAGATTTATTGACAAAAAATTAGGAAAGACAAGTCTTAGAAGACAAAAATGTGAAAAACTTTTTTAAAACAGGGGTAGAAAATTCGTAAAAACAAGCTCCATTTAAATGCCAGTCGCAGTACAGCCTGGAAATTTCAGTTTTCAACCTGGAAAGACACTGAGTGGATCTTAGATAGCTCGTATAACTCTTGCTCTCTGTTGCAACCTATTAATCTCTCAACTTAACAGAATTCTATACTTAGCTGATAGCTCAGCATACAACCTAGAAACTTGTTAGTATCTCTAAATAGCACCCTATTATTTTAAATGTGTAGATGTTTATAGACCATCCAGAAGTTGATTTCTCTGCATGTTATTATCTGTGGTTATCATCCATCATGTCATATTAGAGTTACCTTTGTCCTTGACATGTTTGCCACAGTTTTCTTTCTACTTGTTATCTTCATTGCCTATTTTGGTTGTTGCAATTCATACAGGTTCTTTCGTTCTGGTCCATCATGGTTGATTGTCTGATCTTCTGTGAAATCCCAACTTGGTGACTTTGATCAGTCCTCATACATGTTTCAGTTGGGATGAACATCCTTCCATCTGGCGCCTTGGTTTTTACTTCTATCTTTAAGAATATTTTGTAGTGGCTGGGTACCCCTCAGTGCCCTTGTAATCATGGTTCACCTGTTAGTCTTAACGCAACCATCTGTGTTGACTTGTAATACCACATCATCCTCCAAAATTCTTTCTTCTATGGTCATTGATTTTAAATGTACTTGTGACAAGCCTGGCAATGAGTTTTTTTTCTAGTAAAGTGCCAGTGAAATCTCATCTGATGACAATACACTTTGGCAACAACTGGTTTTACAGCAATTACTATTTAGTGATAGTGGAGACTAGTGACAAGCCTTTTGATGATATCTCGGCTTCTTAGAAAATGTTTCAAATGATCTCTCTCACTACCTCCAGATCTGAAACTTGCAAACCTAATTGGTTTTTGGTTATTGGAAAGACTTGTTTTCTATTAATTGCTTCTGTACTTGAGAACCCACCTTTGTTTTTGCCTCTTCAAATTTGATTATCAACCCGAATTTCAATGGATTTGATCACTTAATTTAGCAAAGTGTTGCGGATTATTGGAACTCATCCTAATTTCTCCCTAAGTCATTCATGCATCCTACAACTCGCATTGTGGACTTTGGTTACCCCTGGCAATGCTTGGCATCTCCTTTAATGTTCCTTATCTTTGCAGTCTTGCATCCTTTGAAACTTGATATACTTTGCATCATAGCAAAATTAAGCTTCTTTATTTTGAATATTGTGTAATGGTTATAATTTTGAGCTCACAACAGCCATATTGGTCCTTGTTGTCATGTTGCAACAATTCAAACACTGGTGTAGGTTCCAATCCAGATTTCTTTAGTGGTCTTTGTTGTTGTTTTAATCAGAAATGCAAATTAACAGAAAATTCAACACAGTGAACAAAGAACACAGAATTTATCCTGGGAAAACCCTCCTTCTCAAGGGAGAAAAACCCAGCCAAAATATCTCTCTTATATATTGAATTTAAAGGAGCAGAAATCTGCTTACAATCTTGGCCACACACAAGGCCAATATAATGCAATAAAGAATCGCACCTCACTTAGATGCAAATACACAATTATATGATCTCTCCTTAATGTCGATCTGCTTTATGCAATAATATGATCTGCTGTAGATGCACGAATTCCTTGATAAGTGCGAACGTGTCTTTAGAATAAAATCGATGATCAAATGAATGAGCATCTCCTTCCATATATACAAAGTAAGGTGCCTTTTCACAAGCAAGGGGACTCTTCACAAGGGTCGGTTTCATTCAAGAACCAAGGCGATTTTTCGTCTTGGGTTGGCCTTTAAAAAATAATATTTATATATCATTTATTATTTTGATTTTGAGAGAAGGATATCTCCCGCAGCTAAAACATCAACACTCCCTCTTAGCTAGGGAGGTATCCTTCCAAATATCCATGTCATGGAGTCTCTCAACATGACATCCATAATGGCTGCACCCATTTGATGAAAAGTTCATCATGGAGTCTCTCAACGTGATATCGTCATGGAGTCACTCAACATGACGTCCACTATGGCTACTCCCATGTGTGGAAAGAAACATATGCACAAGTGTCCATCACGGAGTCTCAACGTGATGTCGTCATGGAGTCACTCAACATGATGTTCACCATGGCTACTCCCATGTGTGGAAAGAAACATATGCACAAGTGTCCATCATAGAGTCTCTCAACGTGATGTCGTTATGGAGTCTCTCAACATGACGTCCACCATGGCTACTCCCATGTGTGGAAAAACACAAGTACAAAGGGTTCATCACGGAGTCTCTCAACATGATGTTGTGATGGAGTCTCTCAACATGACGTCCACCATGGCTACTCCCATGTGTGGAAAGAATCACATCTCCGTCTCAAAGATGGACAAGGGCTCACACCTCATATTTCTTCGTCTCAGAGAAATATACACTACAAGGGCTTTCACCTCATACTTCTTCGTCATAGAGAAATATACACTAACAAGGGCTTTCATCTCATACTTCTCCGTCACTGAGAAATATACACTAACAAGGGCTTTCACCTTATACTTCTCCGTCACTGAGAAATATACATTACAACAGATCTTCATGATGAAGTGGCTCCCTCTGAAGCTCCAAGTACTTGCATCAACCTCTTGACCTCCTCGTCCAAGGTTTCCTTTGATGAACTGTTAGATTCCCTCTGAATGTTAATTCCTCCTCTTCGAAGAAACGTCTCCAGTTATGTGCCACCAACTCAGTCCCATGGCAGCAAGCTGTGTCTTCATGTTTGTTCATTTCTTCAGCCTGTGTGTCTTCCTCACAGGATGCAGCAAGCTCTTCCTTCCTTTGAATTCCTTATGCAATCTCTCATCATCCTTTTGCTCCTTGATCCGTCCTGGAAGCATTTTAGAGAGATTAATAATAGTTCAAAACTATCTTGAAGAGAAATATCAATGCTAGAAGCATACATGATTCACTATTCCCAAAGTTATTGCATGAATTATTATTAACTATAAAATTCATGATCATTATTCAAACATAAAATACTTATCTCTTTATGTTGGTCAATAGATGTAGTCAGGTGCTTGTCTTGCAGTATCTTCTTAGCTGTTAAATGTAAATGATAGAGTTATAGAGTTCCCTGAAATCTTTGAAGCCTCAAATGTATACACCATAGGTAAATTTCCAAACTTTACACCAATGCGCAGAAGCTCATATGACTTGAAGAATGAACACTGTTTTTTAAGACCTGAGCATTCCATTAAACTCATATCCCATACGACACAAGAATGAGAGGAGATAGCATAGAACCTACACACTGTCTTCAGCAAGAACCAAAACATAACTCCGTTACAGCCTGCACAGATCTTCAGAACAATGTCAAGAAACCAAAGTACCATCGCATCCACTCACACCAACAGCAGCTCGTGATTTTCCATATATAACCACACCAGTCATATACTTCCAGATATGTTCTCACAGTGATATCTAAACCCGACTTGCTGCCTTCAGATGCAATTCCTCCTAATATCTCTATATTGTTTTGTTGCTCCAGTATTATAACAATAATCTATCACAGCTGAAGCCTCAAATATCGAACTCCTTGAAAGCACCTGAAGCTTAAAAATAAAATCAAATTCCTCCACACCTGGAAGTGATCTTAAATCTGCAATTGCTTCTAGTTCTGATCGAATTTACCCTTAACCCGCTTTGATACCATGTTGTTTTTTTAATCAGAAATGCAAATTAACAGAAAATTCAACACAGTGAACAAAGAACACAGAATTTATCCTGGGAAAACCCTCCTTCTCGAGGGAGAAAAACCCAGCCAAAATATCTCTCTTATATGTTGAATTTAAAGGAGCAAAAATCTGCTTACAATTTTGGCCACACACAAGGCCAATATAATGCGATAAAGAATTGCACCTCACTTAGATGCAAATACACAATTATATGATCTCTCCTTAATGTTGATCTGCTTTATGCAATAATATGATCTGCTGTAGATGCATGAATTCCTTGATAAGTGCGAATGTCTCTTTAGAATAAAATCGATGATCAAATGAATGAGCATCTCCTTCCATATATACAAAGTAAGGTGCCTCTTCACAAGCAAGGCGACTCTTCACAATGGTCGGCCTCATTCAAGAACCAAGGCGATTTTTCATCTTGGGTCGGCCTTTAAAAAATAATATTTATATATCATTTATTATTTCGATTTTGAGAGAAGGATATCTCCCGCAGCTAAAACATCAACAGTCTTTGGGCAATTGAATCCTTGACACAATGCTTTTATTGGTCAATAACGTCATAAGACTCTCTCCATAAATGATAATTGTAAGTTCTTTTGTATCCCTTTAGGTCATGCATGTCATTGCACAATAGCATTCTATATGCCAGTTAGGTCGTTGCACTTAGGAATATGACATCTACACAATTGGAGAATTACATTCTCCAGTCTTTTTAGCATATCTATGGCGTAGGAGAAAACAGGCGAGAAAGTCACTTTGCTATTTTTTCTGTCCACTTTTTTAGCCTTAACTGAGGGACCCATAATTGATTTATGCTTTGGTTGCAAAGCTCCAAAATATATCTCATCAGTTGTTTCTCCTACTTGTGTATTATGGCTGGTTACACTTGAACAATTAAACCAATCATATGTGAGGAGGATCTGCATTCTTCGTCAGCAAAGATGCTTATAAAAACATAATGGATTCAATTCAATAACACTGGAGCAAGAAAAATTCGTTATCGTTCAAGTATCTTAAACATAGAGCTGGGTTTTCTACTAAAAATATTTAAGCTGCTTGTCAGCCTGATAAATCTCATTTTGGTGGTGATTAAGTATCAACAAAAAGGTCTTCTTACTTTCTATGATTCAGATTTACAACCAAATGCAATTGTACCATTAAACTAAAGGTTTTCTTTAGATTTACTATCATGCTTGTTTCATGCAGCATTAAAATCCTGTGAGAGGAATTAAAATCTGCAACAAATAGGTCATCCTTGCATTGTATTCTCCAGGGTAATATATATTATGGTATTACCTATCTAAACGTGGAAAAGAAGCTAATTAATGTGGTTAGCACTCATTTTTTATGTTTGATGAGATAATATTTTATTTCACTTGAAGAAGCAATTACCATTGCTTGAGGATGTTATATCCAACTTGCCCATGCCTCCCAATCTACTCTTCGCTTCCAAACATTAAAATTGCTTTGAAAGTTGGCTTCCAAATGCAAGTTGTTCTGAGGCTAGATGTAAAATATGCAGTTCAAACGAGAAATCATCTGTTGCTTTCAGCTCTGATGCTAGAAAATGTAGTCCTTGTTATACTTCCCTATCAATGAAGCTTCTTAGAGCTGCAATAGGGACTTCAAAATAAATTAATCTAGAAGGTAGTAAATTTTGCACTGTACTTCAATGCTGCTTAGAATCTTACAAATGATGAGCACTGCCTCTGAACTCTAAAGGCTGCTTCAAATCAGTTGGTTCTCCTGCAATAGGGGCCTTGATACTGACATTCAATCCTCTTTCGATGACATTCTTGTTTACCTCTCGGGCTCTCTTTCTTTAATCTTTAATGTGTTTCTCAAAAATAGATCATAGTTTTTCCTTAAAAACTTTAAGTGGCAAAGTGCAAACCAAGGTCTATGAAATTATTACATTTACAATCCTTTAAAATGGAGGACGGAATACTCTGGATAAAGTAAGACACACCAAACCATGTCTCATACTGGATAGTCGGAGATCCCAGATTCAGTGATTTTGTCGCTATATCAACTCTCTTATTTTTGGGGCTTACAAAGATTAAGATCTGTAATATCAATTTTGGGTCCCATATTTTGAATGCATATTCTCCATAGAGAATGCGTTCTTCTGTGTGCTTAAGCTAGTTATTTACAAGGTGGCTTGCATATTCATGTTGTGATTGCTTTTGTGCAAAGGCGAAACATAGATCTCTAATATTGTGAAGCTCCTTAAATACCCCTTCATGTGGTTTGACATGAACCAGAAACTTGATATACTGATACAAAATGTTATAACCTCCTAATCCTTCTCTAGTCCTGAATTAGAGAGCTAAACAAAATTGTTATAATCTAAATTGAATTTTAATAATTAAGTTTTATATTTGATATCTATTAATATAATTTATGCATTAAATGGTGAGCTTACAGTTTTTTTTCCAGGTACTTTAATATTTGGTGGTGCAAGTCTAAAAAATGGGCATTAATTGTACATTATTTGGAAGAGAAAGAATGACAGTTGTGTCTATTTAGACTAAAAGTTGTATATTACATCTTAGAAGTTGTATATTACATTTTATTTTTATTTGGCGAGGATGAGAAGTTGTACACTTGTGTGTATTTTAAATTATCAAGTATGTATATTTTTGGACAAAGTACTTGCAAGATTGCATAAAGTCAAACTATTAAATGTGAGGACAAGTACTTGATATTTTAATATGTAATTCTTATCATCAATAGATTAGATTGATTTAGCTCCTATTTTGAATTAAATTTTTACTACCATAATTTGTATTTTTTTATGAGATGATGAGTAGTTGCACACATTTTGATGTATTGATGTGTTAGAATAAATTATGATTGGTACTCTTAAAAATATTTATTGATATTTTCATATTCAAACAATAATGAGAATATGTTTAATTGATGGAGCAAACCATATCAAGTACCCTTGCAACTATTGGAACATGCTCAGGTATTGGGTTCTCTCCCCTAACAGACAATATTGGAATTGAATGGAATCTACTCTTGATTGTAACCGATGGTAGTGGAATGGGCATCACTCGCAGAACCGATGGTATGGCCTGAGTAACTTTTGATAAAGATAAAGGCAATATGGTCAGTATTTGTATTTATCTCTCGTATCCTCTTTTAGCATTTGGTGAGAAAATTTTGTAGAAAATTGTAGTTTACTGAGCTTGAGTTAATCTCAGTGTAATGGTGGTGTTTATCTGAAAGTATGACAATTATTTCATAATTTTAAGGCATTTCATTGAGGCCACGATGTTAGAACTTGTTGTGAATATGTTTGCAAGTCTCTCTAATATCTTAAAATTTTAAATGCAGATTCGTGAATATCATAGATGGCATCCATTTGCTCACATTGTTGATATATTCGACAATCCCAAAGAATTGTTGAAGGAGGAACCCTAGATTGATTTCAGTGGAGAGGTATCTATGTGGTGTCAAAGATGAATCTTGCGATAAACGAGTTGTTTCCAAGTTTTCCAAGAGCAGTATTCCTGTTTGGTGGAGGTGGTGTTTTCTGTGAGTGTCACATCGAAGGACGCAGTCAATGACAGGCCTTGTTGTTCTCTACGATATTTGGCACGACCAATCTCATTAAGAAAACTGTGCTCTGGTCAGATGTCTGAATAGTTGAGGCCAGCGGTGATAGAAAATGGCTCAACGATCTGTCCATCTTCATTTTGCAACAAAAAACTCATCCCCCCATGAATAACACTGACTTCCCTTTTGTCCAAAGTGGTCGCGTGCTTGCCTCTCTCCAGCCCTACCCTTGCACCTCCCACGCCAATCAACCTCGCATCTTCATCATTCACAAACTCATGAAACGACCCCATTGCATTTGAGCCGCATCCATTACCCCTGACTTCTCCAAGGCTTGTCTTTGAGCCTCTTTTCCAACGATGTTTAATGCAGTCGTTGGGAAAGAGATTCGAAGACAGACCTTGGGGAAGTGGGGGGGAAGTCTGATGTACCTACGTTGGATGCGGCTCAAATGCAATGGGGTTGTTCACGAATTTGTGAATGATGAAGATGTGAGGTTGATTGGCGTGGGAGGTGCAGGGGCAGGGTTGGAGAGTGGCAAACATGCAGCCACATTGGGCAATAGGGAAGTTGGTGTTTGCACGGGGGGATGAGTTTTTTGCTGCAAGATGAAGATGGGCAGATCGTTGAGCCATATGCCGCTGGCCTCAACTACCCAGGCATCAGATTAGAGCACAATTTTTTTAATGAAATTGGTTGTGCTGAATAGAGAACGACAAGGCCTGCCACCGACTGCATTCCTACACTTCTGGTTGCCATCATTTTCCATGTGTTGTTGCCCGTATCCAACCATTCAGACACATCAAGAGTGATTGACCTACTCTCCACTGTTTGGTTTTCAAATTGAAATTTGTTAGTGAATCCAAATACGTGGAATTATGGTTGTGGTGGGATGAAGGTGTTGATAACTCCAAAGCTTCTTCCTTGATTGCTCCTCCGACTGCAATTGTCAGCATCAGCAGGCCAACGCTACTTGAATTATTATTTTTGTAACCAGTGCTTCCCACTGTAATGGAGAAATTCGCATTGGGTTCTTCACTTTTGCATTAAGTTTAGCTTATAATCTAACTTTTATTTGTCTTATTTACATATTTTTATATTAAAATTTAATCTTTTTAAAATTATCTTAGCACCCAGTTTTTTATCAGATGTTGCAGTTGTAACTAGGTTGGTATGCAAGAGTGAACGCATGGACAACACACTTGAACTGTTTGAAAAATGCCTTATAGATTTCCAAGGAGTTTTCTTTCCTCATAAATATTATATTACACACCAAAAGATGATATATGGGCTGAAACCTATTTCAAGTCTATATTCATATTCTTAAGTCTAGCAATTCCTTTTCATTTCGCCCATTACTTTCCTTATAGTTTTGCAGGCCTGTTTATTGTATAATTGAAGATCCATCGAATCACTTCAACAGTTCTTAAAACTAGCATACATAAAATACGCCGAGAATTATCATTCTCTAATTTCTTTTTTGATTGATTTATCTTTGTGATCAAATCTTTGATTTCTCTTTGCAATCAAAAATATTATTTATTTATTTATTTGTTCTTTTAGTTTATGTAAATATTTGAATTATTTTTATTATTTTTTTTTTTTTTGTTTCATCAAATCTACTGTAGTTGCACATGACTTCCACCTACTTGTCATTTTAAATGCAGCTTCAAAAACTTTACACAGATTTTTGGATGCCACTGTAGACGCCTCTCAGCGTAATAATGACTGATCTGGATGAAATTCGTTGAGTGAGTGTATGACATGGTAGATGAAAATGCAGACAGAGTGCTAAGCGCGGGTGAACTGTGGCTTCATCAACAAGCTCGGAATGATGGGACTCTAAATCTCTTGCATGCTCAAAGAAAAATGCAATATGTTGTAATTTCGAATTTAGTGGAAATAAAATCAACAAAATATCAATTCAATTTATAAAAGTATTGTTATAGTCTTGACTAGTAAAGGATATGGCCGTGGGAAGTTGGCCACTGAGATAGTTGCCATCGAGATGCAAGCTTCTGAGGTTTCTTAGATATGCAACAGAAGGCATGCTTCCAGACAAGTTATTATTGGAGAGATCTAAATGTTGTAGACCTTGAAGCTGATGGACTATGCTCGGAATGGAACCAGACAGTCTACCTAACAATAGTCCGAGTCGAGATTCCTCAGCTGCAGAGTTCCAGAGCTATAAAGACAATAATTTTCTATGAATTTGCAAAGGGTTTACACTTTGTATACGAGCCAGCTGAGCAAGATTTGTGGTGGGCCTCACCACTGAATGTCAACATTTGTCCCAACATTTGAGAAATTGAGTGCAACAGACTATTTTGTTATTCCAATGATCATGATCAATTGTCTTGGGTATTGTTTGATATTTGGTGTACAACCAGTTTAAAAACCATCTATTTGAAAAAGGAGATTGATTTCCATAAAAATTAATAAATGTTAGTGTTAAAATTTTTGGATTATGACTTAAAAGTTGATAAAGTTTAGAACTGAATTTGATTGAAAGTGACTTTTAAAAGCTAGCATTCTTTTATTAAGATTTGAAATATCTTTTAGTTTTAAAAAATACTTCTCTCTAGACAAACACACACAATATTTTGGTGTATAATTCAACTATTTTGAAAGATCTAAAAATTTTAAGAAAATAAAACTAATTGTTTTCATACTTATGAGGGCAATCTAAATTAGTTTGACCAATATTTTTAGTCTAATCCAAAATAATCAATAAATAAACTAACAATTTTAACCATTAAATTATATATATCAATTTTATAATTTAGTAAATGATTAGTATAGAACAATATGTACATTAAAGTTACAATATGATGAAGGTTAGGGTTAAATAAATAACATGAATTGCAATTAGGATCAAGGTTAGGGTTACATTTAAAATTAGGTTTAGAATTAGGGTTAGGCTTAGGATTACACTTAGAACTAGGATTAGGGTTAGAAATATGGTTATGGTTATGGTTCCAATTAGCCTTAGAATTAGAGTAGGGTAAGGTTTAGAATTTGAAATGGGGTTAGGGTTAGAATTAGTATTAGGCTTAGGATTAGAATTAGGGTTAGGGTTATGTTTGGGATTAGGGTTGGATTTAGGTTTGGGTTAGGGTTCAATTAGAGTTAGGCTTAGGGTTCAATTATGATTCTAGGATTAAGCTTGGGGTTAAACTTATGGTTAGATTTATTAATGTCTAATTATAATCGAAGATTTACGATTAGAGTTCAATTTGGGTTAGGGTTTAACAAGGGTTAGGCTAAGGGTTAG
Source organism: Sequoia sempervirens (assembly GCA_007258455.2). Classification (NCBI taxonomy): domain Eukaryota; kingdom Viridiplantae; phylum Streptophyta; class Pinopsida; order Cupressales; family Cupressaceae; genus Sequoia; species Sequoia sempervirens. The sequence continues at coordinate 13,742 of VDFB02108124.1, forward strand.
GGTTCAATCAAGGTTAGGGTTAGGGTTCAATTAAGGTCATGGTTAGTGTTAATCATTGTTAGAGTTTAATTAGGTTTAGTATTAGAATTTAGTTAGGGTTAGTGTTCACTTAAAGTTAGGGTTTGGGTTCAATTTGGGATAGGGTTAGGATTCTACAACAAATCCTGGGGTTAGGGATAGGGTTACAATTGAATTAGGGTTTGATTAAATTAAGGTTCAATAAGGATTAGGTTTACGATTCTAGGATAAAGTTTGGGGTTACACTTAAGGTTAGGGTTATTAATGTCTTATTATAATTATAGTTTAAGTAGGATTCAATTTGGGTTAGGGTTTGATAAGGGTTAGGGTTCAATTATGGTTAGGGTTTAATTAGTGTTAGTGTTAGAGTTATGATGAATATTATGATCTATGTTAGAATTAATATTTGCATTAGGGTTAGCTACAACATTAGACTTATGATTATAATTAGGGTTACAGTTACAATTATACTTAGGCTTGGGGTTTTATTAAGGTTAGGGTTAGGGTTCAATTATATTTAGGGTTAGGATTCAATTATGGTTCGAGTTAGGGTTAGGGTTAGGGTTAGAGATATAATAATGATTAGGTATAGGTTAGGGTTCAATTAAGGTTAATTACGTGGTTCGATTATGTTTTTTTTTTTTTAATTTTTTTATCACGATTAAGTTTAAATTATGATTAAATAAGGGTTGGGTTGAATTAGGGTTAGGGTTAGGGTTAAGGTTAGATTAGGGTTAAGATTTAATTAGGGTTGGTGTTACGTTAAGCCGAGAGTAAGGTTAGGGTTCACTTAGGGTTCAATAAGAGTTCAATTTGTGTTAGGGTTCAATTAGTGTTAGGTTTATGATTAAGGTTAGTTTAGGGCTACAATTAGCAATCTACGATAAATCTTGGTGTTAAGATTAGGGTTACGATTATAGTTAGGGTTAGATTAGGGTTACAGTTTAAGTTGCATTTAATTAGGGTTAAGGTTCATTTATGTAAGGTTTAGGGATAGGGTTAGAGATAGGATTCAATTAGGGTTAGAGTTAGTGTTAAGGATTTAATTAAAGTTAAGGTTTAATTATACTTAATGTTAGGGTTAGAGGTAGGGTTCAATTAGGGTTAGGTTTAAGGTTAAGGTTAGGTTAGGGTTATGATTTAATTAGGGTTTATGTTAAAGTTATGCTTTATTTAGGGTTACAATTTGAGTTGCTTTTAATTATGGTTCAATTAGGATTCATTTAATTAGGGTTAGGGTTCATTTAGGTAAGGTTTAGGGATAGGGTTCATTTAGGCAAGGTTTAGGGATAGGGTTATAAATAGGATTCAATTAGGGTTAGGGTTAGTGTTAAGGATTCAATTAAAGTTAGGGTTTAATTAGGGTTAATGTTAGGGTTAAAGGTAGGGTTAGGTTTAAGGTTAAGGTTAGGTTAGGGTTATGATTTAATTAGGGTTTATGTTAAAGTTATGCTTTATTTAGGGTTAGGCCTCAATTATGGTTCAATTACCATTAGGGTTCAATTATGGTTCAGTTATGGTTAGGGTTTAAGGAGAATGAAACAAATGGTATGTCATGTGAAATAAACGATATGGCGGTCTATAGTGGAATTCTTATCTAGTCTCTTTAAAAGAATATTAGAGATCATAGCAACTAGCTTTTCAACAATGCCAAGAAAGGTTTGGATTAAGAAACTTTTACAATTTACTCCCTTGGATAAATTGTAGACCTCCTCATAATGGCATACATCATGGTGTCATATGTGAAGGGGTGATTTCTTTTTCTAATAAAAAATTTCTCTACAAGATGTAGATCTCATTAGAAAACCAATCATAACCCTAACCCTATTTCTATGTGACTAACACTAATTATAATTATAACCTTAACCCCACCCTAATTGTAAACCTAAACTTAACCCTAACCCTAATACTAATTCTAACTCTAACTGTAACCCTAACACTAATTCTAACCTTACCGTTAACTATAATTCTCTCTAACTCAATCTCCAACCCTAATATTAACACTAATTCTGACATGAATCCTAACTCTAATTCTAGCTTTAACCCTAACCCTAACCCTATTTCTTAAATTAACACTAATTCTAACTGTAACCTTAACTCTGACCCTAACCCTAAACCTAACACTATAACTAATACTAATTCTAATTCTAACCCTAACACTAATTATAATCCTACCCTTAACTTTAATTCTAACTCTAACTATAACCCTAACCTTAACATTAACACTAATTCTAACCTTAACCCTAACTCTTCTAACTTTAAACCTAACCCTAATCCTATTTCTAAAATTAACTCTAATTTAACTATAACCTTAGCCCTAACCCTAATTCTAACCCTAACCCTAATTCTAACCCTAACTCTAAAATTGATAGTAACTCTAACCATCACCCTAAAACTAAAACTAACACTAATTCCAACTCTAACTCTAACCTTAACCTAACCATATAAATCTACATAAGGTTCTAACACTAACACTAATTCTAATGAAGGTTAAAATTAAGTTTAAGGATAGGATTGGTGTTATAATAGGGCTAGGGCTCAAGTAGGGTTAGGATTCTAAAATTGGGATTATGGTTTGATTAGGGCTAAAATTCAATTAACATTATGGTTCAATGAGGATTACAATTAGGGTTAGGTATATGGTTCAATCAAGGTTACTATTAGGGTTTGGGATAGGGGATGATATAATATAATAGATAAAACATATTTTATATATGTTGTATAATATGTATTGTATTATATTAATATATATAATATAATATTAATACATTAATATTATAATCTATATTATATATATATTAATATTATAATATATCATAATAATATTATATAAAAATTAATATATAATAATATAGTATATATCTTGATACTTTCTTTATATGATTTCAACTAAAGAGATATTCATAGAAATGGATATCCATTTCTCTTTGGTTCTTACCATGGAAACATGTAATTTTTACCCGACCCTAGTAAAAGTCAGTAGAATTTCACGTTTTTGAGCAAATAAAAAATTCCTTTTTGTCATATCGCCACTTTTTGGACCCCCATGATTTTGCACAAACCCATAAAACTTGGTGTTAGGGTTAGGGTCAAGGAAATAAGGTTAAGGTTAGGATTACGTTTAATCGAGGTTAGATTCATTAAGAGTTCAATTAGAGTTAGGGTTAATAAGGTTTAATTAGGGTTGGGTTCAATTTGAAAGGAAGTTGGGTGAGTGAAAACAACTTCCTATACTAACCTAAGTATGGGAGAGTTACAAAAAATTCTTCTAACATCTTAAACAATTATAGAAATAAAAACACATAGAGAGAAAGAAGATAAAATAGTAAGTACACATGAACAAATAACACTAGATATACGTGGGGAAAACCCTTTCGGGTAAAAAAACCCCACCCTCCAAAAGCACAATACTTATGTATTATATCAAATAGCAAATACAATGTAGCTCCAAGTACAAAGTTGCTTCAACAAGTGTTTCTAAACAAACACCTATTTTGGAATGAATTCGATAGCACTTCGTTACCTACAAACAAACTATGCATTCTACAATGCAAGACATCTAATATATAGAGAGATACAAGCTAGAAGAAGCATCTAGAAGAGATGGGCATCCAAATCCACATGGCACAATCTCCCACACCATACACATGCATTTGGACACTTGTACAATATTCCCTTACACCTCTTACAACTATCATAACATGCAATATTCTCTTTTCAAACTTGGGTGCCTAGAATATGATAAAATTAGGTTATGACAAATGCCTTACACATCTTACAACCATCATAGAATTTTTCATAATTGATAGAATTTATAGTTGTAAGAGAATTTGTCATAAGTAACCAAGAATAATCGATTCTCTTGTAGCCTATCATAACCCAACTTGGGCGCCAAATTTATCCATGTAAAAAGATACCTTATGACATGCCATAGAATCTTTCATAAGCTATCATAACTTGTCATAGGTCCAAGATTCCAAAGTGGGATGCCTACCTCCACTTGGGATGACGATGTGTCTTCTAGTCACCTCCAATAGGGATGCCTCCCAGTTGGTGGGTCCCAATTGATGACATGACAATGTAGGCATTTAAATAATACAAATAAATACAATAATATATTAAATTAATCACATTACAACTCTAAGGTTGAGACACATTAATCCCAACATTCTCCCACTTTTTGAAGACCTGCTAAGAGTCATATGAAATCATCTACTTAGGGCCCCAAGGTCCATGAAATTAGAACACCATTTGAACTTCTCTATGCTCACTAGTTTTGTCAGTGCATCTACAATATTCACCAAAGTGTCAACCTTCTCCAAATTCACCTTGCCATCTTTTACCATATCACAAACAAAATGATACTAAACATCGATGTTCTTTGTTCTATCATGGAAGGTAGGATTCATTGCTAAGAAAGTGACACTTTGATTGTCACAAAAAATAGTAATTTTTCCCGCATCTAAACCAATATAGGAACACAATCTCTTTAGCCAAATGGATTCCTTACAAGCATGAGTGGATGCCATGTACTCTACTTCTGTCATGGATAAAACAACTACAACCTGTTGCATACTCATCCAACTAATAGCACCACCAAACATCATAAACTCATAACCACTAGTGGATCTTCTACTATCAATGTCATATGCCCAATTTGAATCCACATATCTACGAACACTCATAGAATGTTGAGGTCCAGTAGGATGACCATGAAAACACAAGGCATACTCGAAAGTACCCTATAAATATAAGAACACTCTCTTAACTACATCCCAATGTATCCGTCCAGGATTAGCCATAAAAAACTAAGGACTCCCATTGCTTGGGAAATGTCTAGTATCATACACACCATAGCATACATCAAACTGCTAACAACACTTGCATATGGTACTTTAGTCATACCCTCCATCTCAATAGGAGATTTTGGGCAATCATTCATAGAAAGCTTCATCCCTTGCATCATAAAAACCCACTAGTTGTCTGTAATCTGTCATGATGAATCTCTCCAACATCGATTTCACATACTTTCTCTAGCTTAACCAAAGATTTTTATTAGCTCCATCTCTCATGATCTCCATCCCTAGAATGTACCTAGTTGCACCTAGGTCTTTCATCTAAAATTGTGTTGACAACTGAAACTTCAAATTTGGAATCATACTTTTACCATTCCCAATAAATAACATCATCTACATATAAAACAATAATGAGAATACAACCATTATCATATTTATAATACACACCGTGTGATTGAAAATATGATTAAAATGAAATAAATACTATTCAAGCACACCAATGAAACTTTAAATCAAAGGAAAACTGATTAAACAAAGTAAAGCAAACTCTCAATGCAGCAGCTCCTCTGAAGACGTCCCATTGTCCTCTATCTCCAGTATTTTTGCTAAAGCTTTCTGATTTGTATGCTAAGCTCCACAAAATGACTACTAAAGAACGAGATTTAAAAATAAATGCATACTATACTAAGAATGCAATATTTTGAAGGTTGATAATGGAGGAATGTTGGTTGTTCACTTCTGCAGCATAACAATGCAATGATGAAGAATGATGGAGATGGATTGAAAGATTGAGGAATGATTTTGGCAGAATGCGGATGTCTGAAGAAGATCCGATCCAAATGGCTTGTGAAAGGATTGATTTATAGATTTTCGAAGGCAAAAAGCTTAGTTGGCAATGATCAACGGTTGAGATTCAATCTGGTAAGATGAACGATATAGGATTTTCGAAAGCTTGAGAGGGAGATAGAAGGTTTCCTCTTTTTTCAATTTTTTTCATTCAGATCTAAAGGAAGGTTTCTGTTTTGAAGGATGAGTTAAAATGAAATTCATAATTAAATAAGTAAACTTACTTAATTATATGTGAAGATGGATTTAGAAACTCGCATAATTAAATAAGCAATATTTAATTATGTGTGAGAGATGGATTTAGAAGGAATTAAATTAAATATTTAAAATATTTAATTTAACTATGAGATGAAGAGGAGGAATATTCCATTTTTTGAATTCAAATTTTCAAATTTCGAATAACATGATAATCAAATATAAATAAATTATAGAATTTATTTAATTTAATTATGAGGAATATGGAGATGGTAATTAATTAAATAAAGTTCTTTATTTAATCAATGTAGAAGAATCATAAGAATGAACAATATAAATAAATAATTAAATTTATTTATATGTAGATGACTTTAGGAGATTAATTAAATAATTTATATTTATTTAATTAATAAGCTTGATTAACATTGACCATTTTTAGACATATACATTTTGCCCCTCTTTGAGATGATGTTCGAGATGATGATTTTTTTGTCAAGTAACATCATTTCAAAGAAGTTAAGGTATGGATAGAGGAGAATGGATAATGATATAAAGATAGGATGATGGAATGATGATGCCCCCTCGAGAGGATAGGCGGGTTGGACAAACACGGGTAGGCTCTCGAAATGAAATGATAAGGATAGATAGGATGATGCAAGATAGAAAGTGGATGAAGGAGATGAATGATACGTTATGCTGCAATGAAAGATGAGCAACCATGATGTTTGATATAGCACTAGACGTCATGCACCAAGATATAAGGACCAAGGTGATGATGTGTCTTGTGCCCCAGCATAATACAACCTTGTCTAGACGTATGAAGAAATAGACTTAGAGCATTAAAGTCCTAATGCACAAAAGGTATGATATGACCTTAGATGCAAAGGATAGTGCAAAAAGCTACTCCAACATACACAAGATATGAATATTAGCTAGAATGATACGGATTTGAAACAAATGCAAGATAAAATGATAACACACACAAGCAAGCAAGCAAGCATGCACAAATGATACAAAAACAAACAAGGAATTGTCCCTGTCAAGCTGTAAATCGTTGATTGATTGATTGATGATGATGATGATAGTGTTGTCATTGTGGGGAGCGACATGTCCCTAGATCAACACAAGGATGATGATAATTGATTGATTGATTGGTTGATTCATTAGGTTTACAACAAGATAAGGATCAAGACCAAAGGATGTGATTGGATAATTTGACAAGATTGATTGATTTGATGGGTATGGATTGAGGATTGACTTGCATTTGGATTATTGCTTGGATTGATTTAATTGAGTTGATTGGATGAAATGGTTTTGATGAAGATGATTGATTTGGTTGAATGGTTGAATGATTGGATTGATTTGAATTGAGATGATGGATTGATTTTATTGCTTGGATTTTTGTTGGATATTTTATTTTTTTGGATTTTTGACATTTTATGATTTTTTTGGATTTTTGAAATGTTTTGATTTTTTTTGGATTTTTGAAATGTTTTGATTTTTTTGGATTTTGAAATGTTTTGATTTTGGATTTTTGAAATGTTTTGATTTTTTTGAATTTTTTGAAATGTTTTGATTTTTTTGGATTTTTGAAATGTTTTGATTTTTTTGGACTTTTGAAATGTTTTGATGTGTCAAAGGATGAAAATTTGAGTAGCCTTTGTGCTAGAGACCAATGACAAGGGGAAAACCAAGTCTAGGTGCAAGGAGATAGATGGGATTGATGGATGAAAGGGTGGGTGATGGGAAAAGGGCTCATGATAGATGGATGGATGGAAATGATAGGTCATAGTGAATGGAATGGACGTATGCATCATAGGAGAGAAAGGATGTGATTTCCAAAGACTATGTCGCATAGGAATAACATGCCCCATTCTAGGTACAATACTTAGGATTTTTCATGACAAAACTTATGACAATAGGATAATGATATGATTGTTTGGAAGGATGAGGTATGTCAAGAGATACCCAAGACATGTTTCAACATTTTGCCCCTATATCTTCATCAAGATCAAAAGAAGAAGGGTGGATGAATGGACTCAAAATGATAGGTATGTATGATGGCTAAAGATGGTAGGTAGGATGGAAATGATATGATATAAAAAGGATAGGTTGGATAGATAAGACATTGTGCCCCCAAGTGTAAGCGACATAGAAGATCAACCTACACATGACGCCTATTTGCTAGGTTTTCATCATGGTACTTATCCAGGGCGCCTGTTTACCAGGTTTTCACCATTGGACGAAGGGATTTCTCTTTACTTTTTTTTTTCATTTTTCATTTTTTTTGACTTTTTGACTTTTTGGATAGGAGGGACTCAAGAGGGACTCAAGAGTCTAGTTATGTGAAGGGTGATAGTCCCACTAGATAGATTTCAATGCATGGACAATATCAAATGTCATTATGCTCATAGATGTTGGTAAGATATGACATGAGTGTGAGATGGATTAGGTAGATGGTGGATTATGATGTAGATTATGGAGGAAAATAGTGGATTATGATATGGATTATGTAGGGAAGATGATAGGGTTTATATGGGACTTGTGCCAAAGATGAATGAAAGGTTTATGCAAAAGCATGGACCATAGGAAGGTGATTGGGAAGATATGTAGGATAATAGTTGAAGGATGGGGAGATGGAGGTATGTGGAATTGTTGTGAAATGGAAGGGAACCATGACCAATGGTTGCACACATTGTGATAAACTTTGAAGCTTTTGATGTGGATGGGGTGTAGGAAGCAATGGAGATGTTTTCTTAGGAGGTGGTGGATGAAGTGTTTTAGGTACCCACATAGACTTAGTATTTTTATGATTTTTATTTTGCTTGTGGGTTTTAGGAATTTTAGATTTTTGAATGGAATGAGAATGTGGGATGGAAGTGGATGGTTGAGATTTTTGTGATGTGAATGCCTCATTTGACTTGATTTCTTTTTTCTTAGGTACCAAAACCATTTTAGTTTTGGCCTTTACTTTTGGAGGTATGGGCTTATATAGCCTTTTAAATGGATTTTTCTTTGAATCTTTGTATTGATGTCCTAAGGCATGAGAACCCTTAGAATTTTTGGCTTTATAGGTAGAGGAATTGAAATTCTTGCTTTTGAATCCCATGGGTATGGTGGAATTGGTGGAAGGTTCATGTTTATACAATGTGTGCATTGATTGGTCATGGTTAAGATGTTTAGAGGATTTATGGATACATGGATAAGAGGATTGGATGGTAGGGATATTAGGTGTTGGAAGTAATGGTGGTAAAGTTGATGGTGGGAAATTAGGAGTTGGAAGCAATGGTGGCAGATTGGATGGTGGAAGGTGTATGGTCACATGCTTTTGACATTTGTAGGATGATGGAGGTGGAATGGAAACATATGTTTTGGGTGTATGATAGGCTTTATGATAGAAAGTGGACTTAGGAGGCATGGAGGATATACCAACATCTTTAGGTTGTTGTCCTTGGGGTGTATGTCCAAGGCCATAAGAGCGTGGAGGGACTTTGACATGGGCGGGCTCCAAAATATCTTGTTCATGAAGGTCTAGACCTTTACCTTGGTGGTTCATGTTTTGGAGTGTGCAATGGACAATAAGACTAGGTGTAGGTGAAACACTAGACATGAGTTCCTTATTGGATGGAGAAAGATAATGCTTGTTGATTTCACAAGGAGGAACATTCATGAATGAGGGTGGAAAGACCAATAGGACTATCTTTGGAGGACTTGCAATCAGGAATTAGATAGTGGGTGATGGAGGGATCATTAAGTCTTGGTCGCCTTGGCAGATCTGGGCCTTTGTTTGATCTTCTATGTGTGCTTGAGGCATATGTCTCATCAAGGGAGGGCTGGATGTTTATTACATCATGGATTAGGACTGGGTGGAGGTGAATTTGGAATATCTTTCTCATGGATGGGTATAGGATCAAGTTGCTCATGGATAGGCTCTTCATCATTATGGATATCATCTTGATCATAAAAATGATATAGATTATGGATAGGTTAGATGAAAATGGTTTGATCTTGATTAAGACTAGGGCTTGTTGTTTCCACATGCTTGGGAGTAGACTCTTGATATAACTCTTGGGTTTCTTGAATGGAAGTGGAAGGGAATTTCTCATGGAGAGACTTGACATGTTTTTGATGATCAACAACATAGGAGCATGAAAGGCGGTGCCAGGCAAAAATGTGTGATTGAAAATATGTGCGTATTAAAATGAAATAAATACTATTCAAGCACACCAATGAAACTTTAAATCAAAGGAAAACTGATTAAACAAAGTAAAGCAAACTCTTAATGCAGCAGCTCCTCTGAAGACGTCCCATTGTCCTCTATCTCCAGTATTTTTGCTAAAGCTCTCCGATGCTAGCTCCACAAAATGACTACTAAAGAATGAGATTTAAAAATAAATGCATACTATACTAAGAATGCAATATTTTGAAGGTTGATAATGGAGGAATGTTGGTTGCTCAATTCTGCAGCATAACAATGCAATGATGAAGAATGATGGAGATGGATTGAAAGATTGAGGAATGATTTTGGCAGAATGCGGATGTCTGAAGAAGATCCGATCCAAATGGCTTGTGAAAGGATTGATTTATAGATTTTCGAAGGCAAAAAGCTTAGTTGGCAATGATCAACGGTTGAGATTCAATCTGGTAAGATGAACGATATAGGATTTTCGAAAGCTTGAGAGGGAGATAGAAGGTTTCCTCTTTTTTCAATTTTTTTCATTCAGATCTAAAGGAAGGTTTCTGTTTTGAAGGATGAGTTAAAATGAAATTCATAATTAAATAAGTAAACTTACTTAATTATATGTGAAGATGGATTTAGAAACTCGCATAATTAAATAAGCAATATTTAATTATGTGTGAGAGATGGATTTAGAAGGAATTAAATTAAATATTTAAAATATTTAATTTAACTATGAGATGAAGAGGAGGAATATTCCATTTTTTGAATTCAAATTTTCAAATTTCGAATAACATGATAATCAAATATAAATAAATTATAGAATTTATTTAATTTAATTATGAGGAATATGGAGATGGTAATTAATTAAATAAAGTTCTTTATTTAATCAATGTAGAAGAATCATAAGAATGAACAATATAAATAAATAATTAAATTTATTTATATGTAGATGACTTTAGGAGATTAATTAAATAATTTATATTTATTTAATTAATAAGCTTGATTAACATTGACCATTTTTAGACATATACACACACAATGGTCATATTTAGATCTCAAAAATTCTATTGACAATACATAGTTATCAAACTTCTGGTATCACATTCTAGGAGGCTTTCAAACCATATAAAGACTTCTTTAGTTTGCAAACCAAATTTTCTTTACCTTTTTCAACAAAGTGCTTTGGTTGCACGACATGTACATCTATTCCTCCAAGTCTCCATGAAACAATGTTGTCTTCACATCCATCTATTCCACTTCTAAATCATATGCTACTGCAAGTGATAACATGAATTAGATATATGTCATCTTCACAACAAGAGAGAATATCTCACCATAATCATTCCCTCCACCCAATTAAAGCCCTTAATGAACAACCATACCTTATGCTTCTCAACATTGCCATTAGGGCCACACTTTTTCTTGAACACCCATTTACAACTGGAACAAGTTTGTGTCCAACATGCAAAGGTTCCAAATCCCAAGTCTTGTTTTTCTTTAATGAAGCCATCTCCTCGTCCATGGATTTCATTCAAGAATTTGCATCACTCATACCAATAGCCTCTCTAATAGTCCTAGGCTCATTAATGTTAGCAATCAAAGCAAAAATGCAATTGGAATCTAATAATAAATAATAAAACCTTTCTGGTTATTGCCTAACTTGTGTATGCCTCCTCAAAGGCTGAGGTTGAGGTTCTTCTTCTTCCTCAGAACATTAAGAGCTACTTGAGCTCTCCTCATCATCAGGTCCGATAGGAGTACACAGTTCATCTTTCATTAGAGTAGGTGGAAACTGAACCACCTCCTTATGTTTCTCCTCTTTCTTTGGATGTAGCTCAACAATGGAAGGTTTCATCTCTCTGAAGATTACACTTCTACTATGGAGAACCTTTTGAACCTCCAAATCCCAAAGCTTGTACCCCTTCACACCAATGCCATAACTGATAAAGATACACTTAATTGCTTTGTTCTCTAACTTTGACTTCTTCTTAATCAGAACATAAGCATAAGCTTCATAACCAAATACTCTAAGATGTCTCATTGAAGGATTTTTATGAGACCATGCCTCCATGGGTGTCTTTCCAAAAAGCACTGATATAGGAGATCTATTGATCAAATAACATGTAGTAGCTACTGCTTTAGCCCATAAATTTTTCTCAAGATAGCACCACTTAACATACTCCTAGCCTTCTCCATCAATGTCGTGTTCATTCTCTTTGCAACTCCATTTTACTGTGGAGTGTATGGATTTATCATATGTCTCTCAATCTCGTGCTCTTTACAAAACTTATCAAACTCTATGGAAAAAAAACTCACCACCATTGTCAGTCCTTAAACACTTAATCTTTCTACTAGTTTGATTTTCTACCAAGGCTTTGAACTCCTTAAACCAACTAAAGACTTCAACTTTACTTTTGAGAAAATAACAGATTTCCTACTATAATCATCTACAAAAGAAACAAAATATACATATTTTGATAAGGAAAGAGCATTTATAGGACCAAACACATTTGAATAAACATAGTCCAAAACCCTAGAAGACTTGTGAGAACTAGAGTAAAAAGAAACACAGTGCTATTTTCCATAAACACAATGTTCGTGAAAGTCAAACTTGAGATTACAATCATCAAGGCCTTCAATAAGGCTCTTATTTTTGAGGCTTCTAAGACATTTCTCATCAATGTGACCAATTCGTTGGTGCCATAACATTATCTTTTTTGCAAGAAGCTTCATTTCCATGGAATGAGTACCCTTAGGTACCCAAAATGCATAACCATCAAATGAAGCTACAATAGATTTATTCACCACACGATTTGATGGTGAGGATAAAGAATCCAAAGGTCTCTTCTTCACTAGTACATAAAAAGAACTATTGCATTGTATTGTGCATGCATTCATCTTGTACAAAGTGCTAATTCTTGAACACCCTTAGCCAACACCATATCTCCTCTCGTCATCTTGCATCCTCCACTAAAAAAAACTTGCACTCCCAAATCATTCAATTTACTCACAGAAAGTAGGTTTCATGCCAAACCTAAGATATGCAAGACACCATCAATCCCCTTCACTCTTCTATCATGAAATATCATTTTGACTCTTCCACAACCAACAATCTTTAGGTGAGAGCCATCACCTAGGTACATCTTCCCACCATTGCACTCCTCATACTTTGAAAACCAACCTCTGTGAGAGGTCATGTGAAAGGAAGCACCCGAATCTATCAACCACACATTTTCTGATGCATGGGTTTCCAAGGCTGAAAAAAATGCTTCTGCTTCATCTTGAGAAGATTTTTCAGATTTAGAATTGGACAAAGAATTATTTTTCTTCTTCTCCTCCTCCTTGTAGTCTTTCCAAAAATGACTAGTTTTATTGTAGTTCCAACATTTTTCCTTGGACTTCTTACTGAGAGACTTAGATCTCACCAGAGACTTTGACTTGGATTTCTTTTCTTTCTTCTTGGCTTTCTCCTTCGGTCTGCCATGAATAGCAAGGGCCTCCTTGGCCATCTCAAAAAACTTTCTCTGCATCTCTTCAAATAACAACAAAGAAACCACCTCATCCATATTGAAAGTGGTTGTTGTGCTTCCAATAGCCACCACCAAGTGATCCCATGAGTTTGGCAAAGAACACAACAGGAGCATGCAACAGTCTTATTCATTTGATTTTGTCTCTAGTGGAACCCAGTTGAGCAATCAACATGTTAGAAGCATTTAGGTGGTCTTCCATGGATCCTCCATCTTCCATCTTCATGAAAATTTAGGATAATAGAATTATCCAAGCAGAGTCTAATCAGACCCTTGGCTTTTTGATCCATAAGATCCTAGTCTTCTTGTTTCATGCTTGTTGGTTTGGTTCTAGGAATAGCAAGCCATAAATCATGATCTACAAGCACATATTCCATCTTGAGCTTCCATAACTCAAAGTTACTGCCATTAAAATTCTCCATCTCAATCCTCTCGGATGTGCCTGCCATCTTTTTCCTACAACAAGGTCACAAAATACACTTATGTAAAACTCCCATTGAAACAAAGATCGGCTCTAAAAGCCCTTCAAACCCAACAAAGGAATCAAGGCTGGCCAGGCTCTGATACCAACTAAAAGGAAGCTGAGTGAGTGGAAAAAGCTTCCTAGACTAATCTAAGAAAGGGAGAGTTATAAAAATTTCTTCTAACACCTTCTACAGTTACAAAAATATCTAAACACAGAGAAAGAAGATAGAACAAGTACACATGAATGAATAACACCAAATATATGTGGGGAAAACCCTTTCGGGTAAAAAAACCAACCCTCCAAAGCACAATACTTATGTATTATATCAAATAGTGAATACAATGTAGACCCAAGTACAAATTCGTTTCAACAAGTGTTTCAAAACAAACACCTATTTTGGAGTAAATCCGGTAGCACTTTGTTACCTACAAACAAACTATGCATTATACAATGCAAGGCATCCAATATATAGAGATACAAGCTAGAAGAAACATCTAGAAGATGATGGGTGCCCAAATACACAAGGCACCATCTCTCATTCCATACACATGCATTTGGATACTTGTATAATATTCCCTTACACCTCTTACAACCATCATAACATGCAATATTCTCTTCTCAAACTTGGGCACCTAGAACATGCTAAAAATAGGCTATGATAGATGCCCTTAAACATCTTACTGCTGTCATAGAATCTGTCATAACTGAAAACACTTACATATGTAAGAGAATCTATCACAATTGACCAACAATATATGATTCTCTCACAACCTGCCATAACCCAACTTGGGCACCAACTTTCTCTGTGCAATACCTTATGACGTGTCATAGAATTATCATAAGTTGTCATAACTTGGCATAGGTCCAAGATTCCAAAGTGGGATGCCTACCTCCACTTGGGATGATGATGCATCATCCAATCACCTCCAATGGGGATGCCACCTAGCTAGTGGGTCCCAATTGATTACATGACAATGTAGGCATTTAAATAATACAAATAAATACAATAATACTTTAAATTAATCACATTGGGACTCTAAGGTTGAGACACCTTAATCCCAACACAATTAGGGTCAGAGTTAACATTCAATTAGAGATATTTTTCCCATAGTGTTAGAGTTAGGGTTAGTGTTCTACAATAGAGCTTGGGATTAGTGTGAAAGTTTTAGGGTTAAGGTTCAATTAGGGTTAGGATTCAATTAGGATTTTATTAGGGTTAGGGTTCAATTAGGGTAAGGGTTAGTGTTAGTGTTATGGTTAAGATTTAATTAGAATTAGGATTAGGCTTCAAGTATAGTTAGGTTTAATTAGGGCTAGGGTTATTGTTCACTTACATTTAGGGTTAGGGTCCAATTCATATTATAGTTAGCATTAGGGTTCTACAATAAAGCTTAGCATTAGGGTTAGGGTTGCCATTCAAATAGGGTTATCATTATGGTTAAGGTTAATGTTCAATTAGGGTTAGAATTTAACTAGATTTAGTTATGGTCAGTGTGAGTTTTAGGATTCAATTATAGTAACATGGTTAGTGTTAGGGTTAGGGTTCAATTAGAATTATGATTTACTTAGGGTTAGAGTTCAATAAGGGTTAGTGTTCACTTAGGGAAAAGGTTAGGGTTCAATTAGGGATTAATTTGGGTTATGGCTAGGGATATGATTAGAGTTAGAATTCAAATACGGTTGGTGTCAAGGTTAAGGTTAGGGTATAATTAGGATTAGGGTTCAATTATAGTTAGGGTTTAACAGGGTTCAATTAGGTTAGCATTTAGGGTTTAAGGTTTAGGGTTTAGGGTCTAGTTAGGGTAAGGGTTCAATTATGGTTAGAGTTTAATTAGGGTTAGGGTAAGAGTTCAATTAGGGTTATGTTTCACTTGTTATAGTTTAATTAGGGTCAGGGTTAGAGTTCAATTACTGTTAGTGTTCACATAGTGCTAGGGTTAGGATTAAATTATGTTTTTGCTAGGGTTATGGTTAGTGTTAGGGTTCTATTATAAAGCTTGAGTTAGTGTTAGAGTTGGGGTTCAAACAAGGTTAAGGATAGGGTTATGATCCAATTAGGTTTAGGATTTAATTACAGTTCAAAGTTAGGGTTAAATTTCAATTAGGTTTAGGGTTTAATCAAGGTTGAATTAGGGTTAGAGTTAGGGTTCAATTTGGGTAAGGGTTAGGGTTCAATTAGGTTTAGGGTTCAATTGTGGTTAGGATTCAATTTGGGTAAGGGTTAAGGTTCAATTTGGGTTATGATTATGATTAGGGTTCTATAATAAAGCTTGGGGTTAAGGTTAGGGTTACATTTCAAATAGGGTTATGATTAGTGTTAAAATAGGGTTATAGTTACTATCCTAACCCTAACCCTGATTCATTTAATGTCTTACATGATGCAAGCTATGAATGCTACTAGCATATATGTTTTAATAATATATATAAAACATGCTGAGATATATCCTTCTTGAGGCTCCTATCTTTTAATAAATTCCTCATATAAAAGTACAATAGACACCTTGAGAAGGATATCTCTCAGTGTATTATATATATATATATAAATTAATCCTAATATAATTTCCATTATTAGCCAACAATAAAGAACATGCCTTGTCTTTACTTTTGTGTGTGCTTATACTACTTTTATTGCTGCTATTATCTTCACTTTCTTCTGTTGCAGATTTGTCTGTTTGAGAGCTCAACTGCTTGACTACAAACTGCTCAGCTGTAAATACAACATCCTTAATTTCTTCCACTGTAGAAGAAAGATTTCTCATTTTTGTAGATTGTGTTTTGAAAAGTCTTGTTAAATTTGCAACATCATTTGCTAATAGATCCAATTTATTGAGTATAGCAATTAAATCAACCTTTCCTGGATCAAACTTTGTTGTCCCTTTGGAAGAAGTAAGCAATTATAGTTTGATCCCATAGTCTGCAATTGTTATCTATCAGGGTAGCAAAGTACTCATCTCCTATATCATAATTGAAATGTGGGTGGATAATGATATCAACGTATGAGAAATGAACATGGGAAAATATTTTATCTTTCCACCTTTTGATATCTCCAGGTAATAGGAAAGGAAAGCATACTAGGAAAATTCCTTCTAAAACTCGAAGATTAAGCTCAGATTTCCTAACTAAATCTATAGTCCTAGCTTTTATGCTTTTCTCACGATACAAATCTAAAATCTTAATATATGGAAACTTAAAATTGCCTTTGCTATCAACACATTCTTCTTTATCTTCAAACACATTATTAATAACAGATGAAAGTGAAGAACTTGCATTAGGATATCTTTGGCTTTCCATTGAAGAGTTTTAGGACTTACTAAAACTTTTTGCAGATTGTTTCACTGCTAATGTTACCATCTTAAACTACTCACCCTTCCATGCCTATCCTTCAGCTTCAACACGAGATTTACGGACATGTTACTATAATCCATTCCAAGTCTCTAAGAATTGGAGAGGTGGCTAACCTTAGTCACATATTTCATGTATTCGTGTTTCCACAGTTTGATGCCAAACTATGAAATTGGTTCCTCTAACTTATTTTATTTTGAGTGATCTTTGTATATATATAAAAAATATATATATGTATTTACATATAAATATAGGCTCTGATACCAATTTAGAATGAGGCACAATAAGCTCTAATGCCAATTTAGAATGAGGCACAATAAGCCCTAACCAATCAAATGCAACCAACATGCACTAATACTCAAACAAGAAGATTGAGATCAAAACAATGCAGGGAAGCTATGATACTAGCATAATTTCAAGCGATCTTCGTAAATATATGTAGCCATGACAGTGATTTGTCTATATATATATATATATTAAATACAAATCAAAACCTTTCTAAGAATTTAATATGAGTAAAGGTTATGTTAGAGAGTATTTAAGAAAAAGTCTAACAAAATTGTAAAGTTGAAGAATATTTTAGTATAATTAGTTTGCATCTCTACTATCTCGGGTATTAATAAACATCATTCAACTCAACATTATCCAGTTCAACAGTCATAAGATGTTATATGGGTATTTTTATAGATTGTTTGAGTGTTAAATCAAGTTAACACATTTTGATGTAGATGAGGTGTAAAACTGTTATGGATTTAACTATTAATAAACATCATCTAGCTCACCATAATCCAGTTCAACAGTCAAAAGAAGTTACCTAGGTATTGTTATGGATTGTGTGACTCTAAAACTAAAGAACTATATTTAATGTAGATGAGGTGTAAAATTGTTTTGATTAGGTAAAATGGGAAAAAGTGACCAAATCCAATACAAATAACAATCAAGACAAGTAGGACAAATCTCACCAAATGTGAGACTTGAGAAATCCAAACAAAGACCTATAATGCTTTTGACTGGAGCATAGAATCAGAAAGAAACAAGAAGCAAGGGTCCCAACTCTATACACCAGACTTATCCAACAAGTCTTGAGAATGAGAAATGGAAGATACAGAAGAGAGACCTTTCCACCTTATACAAACGACAATCCAAGCGATACCATCATCCAAATTCCCACTACAAGGGGAAACAAGAGACACCCCCATGAGATGACCATCAACACACAAAAGGGGAACAAAACGACAACAAGACGAACTGTAGTTGCTCTCCACAATAGTTATGGATTGAACTATTAATAAATATCATCCAGCTCAACATCTTCTAATTCAACCATTAGAAGGTATTATTTGATATTGCTATGAATTGTTTGACTGCTAAACTGGGGTACCATATTTTGATATAGATGAAGTATTAAATTGTCATGGATTATTTGCCGATTAAAGTGGATGTTATCTAGGATCATTATCACTGTATTTATTAAATTTAATATTTACTACAATAATAATGGAAACAATGGTTGGGAAATATATGGGATGAGTAGGATGAAATTCTACCTTAATCTTCCTCTCTTTTTCCATATTTTATTATCACAACACTTATCTGATTGTAGAACCACTTTAGTAGTAGAATTAGTGTTATTCGCTTACAATATAAGCTGAATTTCCTTGTAAATTGATGGGTTTGGATGGCACTATAATTAATTTGTCAATCATGAAAATAGAAGGTGATGCATAAACTTTTTTCCCTTCTAATTTTTCTTTTGATTCATGTTCGCTCTCTTTGTTTAGGTTTAAAATTCCAACTAGTACACTATTTGGCTAAATTGGTTGTAATTCCTTCAATTATTTCTATCCCATTTCTTTCTTTGATCCACATTTATCTGTTTTACTTTAATGTACAATCGATCTCCTGCAGATTTATCCTTCTAGTTGTAATTGTTTGTTTACAAGTTTGGAAACATGCTATACAATTGAGTAGTGAACAAAAAACTTTTGAATTGTATTATAATTGTGAAAATCTGGTTAGAAAATTTGAAATCTGATTGACAAGAATCAGTCTATTAAAGTACTAGCATTATTGTCAAGCCCGTTCAGCATTGTTTAGGTCGTAGTAACAACAAACCAAATAAGTCAGCCAAGGTCTTACTGGTCATTTACTGTTTAATGAAAGTAGCTTTACACTATTTAGGTAGATTTTGCTACTATGTTTTTATTTTCATGCTCTTAATTTTCCCAAATGTGCTTTACAGGTATTACTCATAGTAGCACCATTACAAACTCAATTCTATGGCATTCTTTTGCAGAAATTGCCTGAGCACTTCAATGGAGATTCAAGCTCCCTTAAACAGGAAATACCAAGATTAATATTCAATCAATCCTGATAGCTTGATTTTCTAGTCGATGCTGAATCATCAACAAGAAAGCTGTTAGATATATTAACTATTTCTCCACTACCATTTATGAAGGAAATTATCATCTCTCTTGCAGATATAGTTGATGGTCAGAGTAATGGCATCTTTGTCTCTTCTCTTGAGCAGTTGTTGACAGTCTTGTTCCAATCCTTGATGCCTTGGCTAATATCAACTTGGAAGATGGATTTCTTATGCAGGAATTCTCTTTGTTCACAGTAAAGGCTTTGTCAAAAACCTTATTTTTGAATTGATTACTTGTATCAATAAAGAGTTGGTCTGAGGAGAAAGATGGCATTATGGTATACTAGCAGTGGTATCGGGTAAATTCATCATCCGCAATTCATTGAAGGAAAATTCACCATCAGCAATTCACCAAGTTTTTGAAATATATATTAAAAAATATTGGTGAATTGCTGGCAATGAATTTTATTTAGCGGTGAATTTACCGTTGGTGAATTTTCCATGACAGTGAATTTTCCTTTGGTAAATTGTTGGCGATGAATTTTCCTAGAGCCGCTAGCAATAGCATACATTGACTCTTTAAAAATTTTGTCTTCTGAACTTAAACACATAAGCTACTGGTAGGCCAACTAGTTATATTACTAAAGGACAAGTTAGATCTGTTAAGGTATACTTGTGCTCCATAGTACTAACTGAAAATAGATTCAAATTAAAATTTCTTGTTTGTGAACTGTAAATGACATCATTTTGTATTTTAAAAGCACTTGTATGCTAGGTTCTGAGGAAAATTGTTACTAGATTTTGATTAGCCAGTGGTATGCTTATCTTATATATAGGGGTCCAGTTGTTTGAACTAGTCGAAATGCCAAGGAGATGCAGTTATAAATGTATCAATATTGCTGAACAGTGGTAAACGATCTGAATAGTATTAAAATTATAATATTTATGATATAAATCATTATGAAAAAAACATCACAGTAAGTTCATGGAAATGGGAAGTCAAAACAAAAATTAAATTTCTGGTGAGTAATTTAAGATATTTATATTCATAGTTTCAATATGTGATAAGGGGTATCACATAAAGTAGTTTTATTTTTGTTAAAAAAATTTAACATTGTGTTAGTTTTGCTCACTTTTGCTTCATATATTTTGTAAATCTTTAAGTGAAAAGTTATCTTATTTGTTAGATTTTTTTGCTATTTTTTTAATAAATAATTTAAAAAAAATAAAAAATTTAACTAATAATTAAAAAAATTGAATTTTGACCAATAATTAAAGATATTTATGTTCAAGATTTCAAGATGTGATAAGAACAAGTTTATTAGTTCACATAATCTAGTTTTTAAACTACAAATTTCTGTTTCTAATGGTGGATATTAAGAGGGTCAAAAAGGGGAGCATATAAAGTGGTCTTATTTTTGTCAGAAAAATATAACATTATATTAATTGTGTTCACCATAAATTGTTATTATCTTTATGTATTTTGTAAATCCCTTTAGTGAGAAGTTATGTAATATCATTTAATATTTGTTATTTTTTTGCTAATTTTTTATTGAATAGATTTTTACTATTTTTCTAAACAAAAACATGCCTAAAGAACTTAACCTATTGTATAGTTATGTTGTATGGTTGTACTATGCCTATCTATGATTGTGAGTGGATTGATGTGTATTTCTTTAGCCTCTTCTACTTAAAAGGCCTATCGATCAATCACATGGGTGAGGTCAACGATATATTTCTTAAGTAAAGATACATGAAATATGATAGTGAATGGGTTGATATAGATATTTTAGCCTCTTATACGTGATATATTTCTTGAGTAAAGATACATGAAATATGATAGTGAGTGGGTTGATATAGATATTTTAGCCTCTTCTACGTACAAGACCTATCAATCAATCACACTAATAGGGTTAACAATATTTTCTAAAATAAAGATACATGAAATAAATTATATATATGAGAGATAATAGAAGAGCTAGTTGATAAGCCACATGACTAATCAGAAGAGCTAGTTGATAAGCCACATGACTAATCTTCTTTATAATTTATGACTAATCATAGAGATAATTTGGTATCCTTGCCAAATATAATCCCTTTTTTTTATCTTCCAACATGAAGAAATGACCTATCACCCACTAAACTTTCTTGGAAACCTTTCTGCTAAGCGAGGCCCCTTCATGATAAGGAGTCGATTTGAATTGTTGTTAATCAGTCCTATCTCCTCCAGTGGAACATCACGTCGATAGGCATTTCCATGCAAGCACCACGGCTAGGTATCAAAGATTGTACTAATCATATTAGTCGGCTGGGGGGGGAACAGCCCCATCTGCACTGGGGTAGAAAGAGGGTTGATGGGAGGTTCATGATATCAGTTGGACTAGCCCCACTCTATAATGGCGGATAGAAGTCAGCGAGCAATGAAAGATGAAACAGGGGGTTCTTTGAACCCATTTCATTCTCCCACACTATCAATCAATAAAGAAGAGTTACCCACCTACCTGTTAAAAGTGACAAGACAATTTTCAGTAATGCTATTTGTGGGAGAATGATGGCGTTTGGAGGAATTCAGATTGAAGAATCATGAATATACCTATGGGGCCAAGGGGATTTGAGGGAGGCTGGCTAGATCGATCTCTTGAGAAGAGGGAGAGGGCCCACAGAATAAGGGAGAGGGAGATTTCTATTGAAAGCCTCCTTCAACTTTTCCCTAATAATCTTAATTTTTCTATTATGCTTCACATGGAGCATGTCTAGTCTAATGGTTGTCTAATCCATTTCATTGGATTAGTGTTCTACACTTTTTATCACAGAATAAAGGAGTGGGAGATTTCTATTGAAAGCCTCTTTCAAATTTATTTCTCTAATAATCTTTATTTTCCTATTATACTCATGGAGCATGTCTAGTCTAATGGTTGCTTGGTTGTCTAATTCATCTCATTGGATTAGTGTCCTATACTTTTTATTATATAGAACTTCAAAGTTGTCACTTCAATGAATGGTTGGTTGAAGTTATTATAGGTGAATTCTACCAATGGTAAATATTCTTTCTATTTTGTAGGTTAATCTATCATCTACATTCAAAATATATCTTTTATGATTTGGTTGATTCTTTCAGTATGATCGTTTAATTGTAGGTAGTAAATAGTGTTAAAACTAAGTTTAGCATGTGAAGAGCTACCAAAAGAGTGGTCCAAAACTTGGAGGTGAATAATTTATCCCTATTAGAGATGATTACCTCAATTATCCCATACAATTTAACTATATTTTTTGTGAATCTTCTTGCTATAATATGAGCATCATCCTTAGCATTGTTGAGTATGAAATGTGCCACCTTGGTTAACTTGTCCGCTAGCACCAAAATATTGTCATGATTATGGCCTATTTTGGAAAAAACCTATCATGAAGTCCATTAAGATCACTAACCATGTACCCCATGGTATCGTATGGGTACAATGTCCCTACTAGATGATAATACTCTACCTTGAACTACTAACATTGTACACATTGTGCAGCAAAATTTGTTACCTCCCTCTTAATTCCTAACAAAAAATAGATATATTTCATATTTGCATACGTCTTGGTTACCCCAAGATGAACATGAAGGTATATTATGGTTTTCCACAAGGATCCTTGTTCATAATTAACCTTCTATAGGTACATTAAATATTTGCTCTTGATATCAAAGGATACCATTGTCCCCTAGGTGATAGTCTATATTACTCATCCATTGTTACAATTATATCTTCATATGTTGATGTAAAGGATCTATTTCCTACATTTTTCTAATAGATTTCCATAGGTTAAATCTTACTAACATGATTGTCACTAGGCTAGCTCTATCAATTAAGGCATCTACAACTTGGTTCTCCTTCCCTTTTACATAGGAAATATCAAACTTATAGCTACTCAAGAAGTCTAACCATATTCTTTGACATGCATTATATATTGTAGTCCCTTATAATCTATATTCAACTTGAATGGTGTTCTCACAAGATAGTGTGCCTTTATCTTATGTGAGGGAGAGTTGAACTTGTATTGTCTTTAATTGTCTGGTGATAATGTATATTTTCTCTAAAATGCCTATAATTGCATGGTGACTACAATTTTTTTCCATAAATTCACACTATAATTTTGAGTGATTTTCCCACCCTTTGCCCTTAATTACTTCTAATTTTATTAGCAGTCTCATCACCCTTTTCCATTAATTTCCTAAAATTTTATTGGTGATCACAACACCATTTTCACTTATTTTCTTATAATTTCATTGGTGATTGCACTACCTTTTCCCTTAAATGCCTATAACTACATGGAGATAATACATTTCCCCCTTAAATGATTAGAATTGCATAGTGATTAATCACATTTTTCCTAAATTCACTAGAATTTCATTAGTGATTGCATCACCCTTTGTCTTTAATTGCCTATAATTTAATTGGTGATCCTACCACCCTT
>VDFB02108125.1:0-75803 GCA_007258455.2 Sequoia sempervirens
AATTGGTAAATGATCAAGGGAAGTTTAGCAATTTTTGAAAATGTTTCTTGATATAAACAGAGAAACAATGTTGCCACCTAGACTCAAGAAAGGACACTATCCTAGCCAGTTAAATGTGCAAGAGTACCCTAATGTCGCTCACGTATTTTATTGCAGACCTGTTTGCCTTCAGAATTCCAAGGACTAAGAAATTTAAATAGACTGTTACATTAAGCCTATATATAGAAATATTTGGGGAACAATTTTTCAAGCATTAAACTTTGCTCTAGGACCCAGGTACATGCAACTGAAAACATGGAATTTTATTTGGTCTACCCAACTGCATCATTAAAAAGCTAGAATATGAAATTCTATCTGGTTCACTCAATTACATTATATATGCCAAGTCAAAGAAGTCTTGAGGTACACTACCTAGGAGGGCAAAAACATCGAAAGAAAATTTACCTGTCCCGCCACCTTCACTGCATTCTGCATGAGCATCATCCCCTTGTCCCTGAGTAGATATTTGCAGGTGTGAACGCTCTTTCCACTTTTTGTATAGACCACCCTTGCCAGGATCTACTTTTGAACCACTTTCATTTTTTATCTGCAAAAATCAGTCAATTTATCAGTGAATTAGACTTTTCCATATTCGAGGGATAAAAAGCTGCATCGTTTCATGTCATACAAATGCATATTGATTCAGAAATTAGAATCTTTTCTCAGGGCCCAGCTCTGCTTGAGCTAAATGTGAGGAATCGGAGCCCTTTAGGAAAAATTAGTTGTGCCTCAGATAACAGATGTGCTAAAAAGACGGGCATGTAGTTACATAGAACACTTGCTTCTTTCCAAGTTCTGAACATCTTGGTTCAAATTTTAATATGTTTATCCACAACCCAACAGTATTTAGATAAACATGAAAAATAAGTCTCTTTACAGATGGATAACAGATTTGCAAATAAGGCATTGCGCTTGAAAACTGCATTAACCCTGTTTGAGATGAGCAATCACCTATTGCAACGACCTTTCCATCTCCTGCAGATTTTGATTACAACATGAATAAACCATAGTTACCCAGAGAGGCAGGGATACCAGTACTAGTACAGGGACAGGGATGCCAATCAATTTACAGTATACGAGTAAATGAACAAGGAGATGGATCTATCAAACATAAATGTAGTCACCAGAAATTGTGGGTACAGGGACTGGTATGCAGTCCACGTTTCTATAATGAAGTTTCCTAGCAACCATGCAATAAGCTCATGCCTCCAGGCCACAAGGAAAGCAGAAAACAGACATAAATTTAACAAGCATCAGTGTTTTGGGCATATAAAGTGGAACGTTTTCTATTACACAATGGTATAGGAACTATACTGAAATTGGAGATAATGAAAAACAATTCCAAACTAACCCATTAAATACCAAGATTCCTTGTACCTACTTGTCAGGAAGTATAATTACGAAACAAATTAATGTGCTTTACAACATTCAATTGTAATGATAACATCTACCATATTTTTGAGATGGAAGAATCAAAGATTGAATATTCATTTTATCTTTGATTTCTCCACAAGTACCTCTACAATACATGAGCATATAACCAAAATGAATTAAATAAGATGATTGGGAAAAGATGCTAGGTAAAATGATCAACAAAATAAAACTATTAACCTTGAACCAATGTTGCACACCTTCCCCGCCCACACCCACAATCCCAACCTTTTCGGGGCAAGGACGTGGGTACTTAGAGAGGATGTCCCACCACCACTAATTAAGACCCGAGGATGTTTCCAGGATACCTCCTAGTTTAGGGATGGCTTGGGGACATCAGGACATCCCTAAGATGTCCAATTGACTCTAAGGAGTCTCCCAACCGTCCCAAGGACTTCCAAGCATCCCCCATGGCAAGAAAATAAAAATTCAATATTTTTTATAAATCAAAAAGTGTTTTTGACTTGTGTGCCACAAACCCTAACTCTAATGGTCTATGGGCTCCACCCAAACCCTAAGCATTCACAAAAAAGTTAAAAACTTATAAATTGGCATCTAACTTCTAAGCCTCATTTCAAATCACTCCTAAGTTTTAGAATTAGTAATGACTTGGTGTTGCAAATATAAATGATAAAATTGTGAAATTGGCATTTGCCATGAAGGTTTGTGTGGTTTTGAAGGCCTTAATTGGTGCTTGGTGGTGAGGGGTTTCGCCCCTCAACCTTGCATTATATCACAAGGAACATGCAAGCGGTGCTACTCTTAGACCCCCATGAGGGGCACTACCCTTTGATTTCTACTAGGGGATTTGGCCCCAAACCTCCACCCACCATTGTTAATGTTCAATGAAATCATTGCCATGCATTTAATGTTTAGTGGTCTAAGCTTTACTTGGTATGCCAAAGATTGATTTGTAATTCTTATATTTATTCCTTAGACATCTTTTTAAAACTAATTTTTCAAGTACTATATGTATTTGTGCCACCATCCCCAAACTTAGGCCCTTGATCCCCCCATTCCCCCACTGCCCCACCAAGAAGCTTCGTGGAACACAGTCTTGAACCCATGATAACTCGCAAACCAATGAAACAGAAATCTGGAAAAAAAAACCCAATTAATCGAGTTTTAAAATTTGCAGGCTGGAAGATTTTTCCCCAACTTTTTGAAAAAAAAATTGACCTTTTGGTCAACAAATTTTTCCCATTTCAAACTGCAATATTGCCCAAAAAAATGCGAATAAAATCACGCTGAATTTCGTGCGAAAAAAAACCACGAGACCATAGCTTGTTGTTTACTATTATGCTTTGATAGATTTTTTCCAAGCATCCATAGCTTGTTCAAAAGCACTTGTTTTAGCTTTTAGCCATAGTAGCAAGGCAGTGAACTGTTTGATAAAATGCTTTGGTAGACATGTATGAAAAATGTGGTTAGCACAGACAAGGCAGTGAACTGGTTGAAAAATTGCCTCAAAGAAATGTGGTTGCTCTTGATTGTCATGGCACTCCATCACCATGAGACCACATTTCTTTGAGGCAATTTTTGATCCAAACAATGAGTGGATTGTTGGTGATGAATTTCTTGAGGCTAAGGATTTTGAGATCCTAGCGGAGTCCAACTTTGATACTCATTTGACTGAATGACTTAGGAGAGGCAAAGCCCCAAGAGCTTCATCATCAGGATCTACATCCCTCTAGCATAGCTCTATTTATAGTAGCAACTAGCAAGAGTCATTGGCTACTTTTGATTTTTTGAAACTTTGTACTCAATTTATAGGTTGACTTTGTACAAACTACAAACTACATGCTAAGTTACCGATTCGTTTTTGGATTTAGGTACGAGTACGAGAATTCGGTATGGGATTTAGCAACAAAAAAAAAAAAATTGGGGTTGGGTACAGCGGTAGCAATACAAAAAACATATAAAAATTAAAAATATATACTTATTTGCAGCAGTAATTAAGTTCAGAATACACTACCATATTAATAGTCTAATAACATAGGAAAAATACATCACCACTTTCATAGTCACTAAGTCAAATATTAAAATATTAGTGATTACTCGAATGTCATGATACAAAATTATAAATTAAAGTTCAAACATAAAATGTCAAGTGTTTACAATCAGCCATTTTTGAGCATTGATCAATCTGAATCATATGGGTCATCGAAACAAATTAGCATCATTAGATGCTACATTTTGTGTAGAACCACAAATAGCATTAGTGGCACTCGCACAAGCACTGCCACTAGCACTAACACTACCGCTCTCATGCTCAGTAGTAGCTGCTTCAGGCTAATAGTCATCATCAATATCAAGTGCAGCTAAGTGACTTGTGGAAGCATCCAAGTCAAGCTGCTCTAGCTCAATATCCCACCTCCTTGTGTCTCCTTTGTAGGAACTATGTTTGTGTGTAAGGAGGCGCAAGTTTGAATGCACATACACCAAGTCCTCAGCCTTTTTTGAATGGAAGCCCTGTGTGCGTTTATTGAGTGAATTATGAAGGGTATGTGCTCAATTCCTCTAGGAGAAGAGACTAGCAACCTATTAAGACCAAATTAAATAGTTAAGAGTTACAAAATTTAACTAAACAAAATTATTAATTAATATGAGTATATAAATTAAAATTAAAATTGCAAAATATAAAACTTTACATGATAAGATTTTTATTGCAATTGGTTGGAGGTGCATGTATTCTTTCCCATGGAAGTACCACCAACTATGAGCATCCACCTTGTACTTGTCTCAAAGAGCATCAAGATTCTGATCAACACTACTGGAGCATGCAAAAGCCATGAACTCAACCCTCACTTGATCACGTTGGTCACAATTAGTGAAGAGTCTCCGAAGTGCTGCCTTGTACCCTTGAGCCACCTCAACATCCCTATATGGAGCAACTCTTGATGAAACAAAAAGTATCTCAGGACTATAATATTTGGGACTCAATGCAAAAGCAAGAAGATGCAATGGAGTGGTCATTTTGTTCCATCTATCAACCATGATTTCCTATAGCTCTTTGAAGAACTTTTCTTTAGGATCTTCCTCTTTTGCATTGATGATGGTTTTCAATGTCTTCTCGATCATTGAGTGGAATATTACCATCATACGCTTCTCCCTGAACAAGGTCTATCCATGTGCATTGTAGCGGATCGTAACCGATATAGGCTTAGTGAAGCTGACCAGTGCTCAACACGATCCCACCAACTCTCATCTGGGATCCGCTTTGCTGACCCTGTTGTCCTTTCAGCGCTGAATTGCCTCTACATGGCCCAATTAGGGGCGTTACCGTAGCGCGGAGACCTCCGCAACCTTATAAGTCGTCTCAACACAATTGTGTGTTGGAGGCAAAAGCA
Organism: Sequoia sempervirens; assembly: GCA_007258455.2. Lineage (NCBI taxonomy): Eukaryota > Viridiplantae > Streptophyta > Pinopsida > Cupressales > Cupressaceae > Sequoia > Sequoia sempervirens. Next base: position 4,821 of record VDFB02108125.1, read on the forward strand.
GTCTCATTGGCAATGTTCAGCAGTCAGAACTATATCTTCGGATCGGTATGATGATAATTCAAATGGAGCCTTAATGGCTATTTGAATTATATACACTCTCCTTCATTTGAGCCGACATGAAGAAATGAAGAAACACATCTTTTGTGATGAGGCCGGCATCATACCTCTTGGCGCGATTTTCCTTAAGGACGACTTTTCTCTTATTGGTTGCGTCTCTTTGTATGATACATTCTCTTATTTCTAGCCGACTTATAATTAATAAGGTGGCGTCCCTTCATATTGTATATATATGAGTTCGCCCTCTCATTATGATCATCAAGCAAGTTCGATATTCTTTCTCTCATTAAGAGTCCAAATTCCTTAAAGAGCAGTTAGCGAATTCTTTCAAGTGCAGATTGTAATCTGTGTGATTGCATCTAGAGTTGATGCTATTCTTGGTCATTGAATTTGGCCTCATTGTACAAGAGAGTGTTGTTCTTCAATAATATATAAGAGAGATTTTGTTGCTGGGTTTTTCTCCCTCAAGTGGAGGGTTTCGAGTGTATTTGTTGTGTTATTATTAATGCGATTTGGATTAATTTCTGTGCATTACATCTGATCTTAAAATTTACATCTACGAAAACTGTTTGGAAATCAAAATAAAAATAAAAATAAAAATGTAATTTAAATTTACAAAATCAAAATTAAAAATTAAAAGAAAATTAAAAATTTAAAAATATTGAGAATCAACTTACCTTCAACGATTCCAATTTTGAGAATTGTCTAAATATTCCTTGTGTCATATGGTGGTTGGTGACAAACATCTGGATGTCTTCGCCCTCAGCATACACCTGTTTGATCCACTCAATTTTGGATCAAATTTTTTGTAGCATTAGATTGAGGGAGTGGACAGCACAAGACACCTTCAAAAATATGGATACTTCTCCTCAACCAATATGACAGCCTAAAATTTTGGCATTGTTGATTACAACTTGCACAACGTTTGTTGCTGTGCAGCAAAGGGATGTTGTCTGCAAATGCCATCTTTCACCTATCCCTCACAATCCCAACGCTCTCAAAACATTGCCTTTGGGGAACCTTACGGCCAATAATAATGATCAATGGGCGATTTTTTGCATCTTTCCTTCCATCAGAAACGATGGTCACCCCTGTTTCGATCCACGAATCCCTTATGGGCTTCAAAGAGTCTGCTACATGTTTCACCTCTTTCTCCAATAAGGTGCAACACACCTTCTCAAAACTTGGGCCCTTATACCCCTTTGGAGCCTCGTTAATAGATTTCACCATTTTTTGCCAATATGGTGAACGAACAACGTTGAATGCCAATCCATTGGCATAGACACATCTTGCTATGTCTTGATCAGCAATCTCTCTTGCCTCATTCTAAAATGAAGCTTCCAACGGTCCCTTAGATTTTTTATTTGATGAGGGCACAGTTTGCTCTTGTGAGATGTTCATAAATGGATGGCTTTCTATAGGTGGAAGATAAGTAGGTGGTGTAGTGGGTTTCATGGATCAAGATCCTTTCCTCAAAGGATGGCTTGTTTTAAGACTAACAGCTTTTTGCTCTGCTTTTTCTTGCTCAGCAATATATTTCAACACTACGTCATCTGGAAGGCCTTTGCCATCACCTTCTGGAGATCCTGGACAAGGTTTGATGTCGGTATCAGAGATCCTACACAAGTAGGCTTTCACTCGACTGTATGAGCTCGTATATTGAACTTTGCAATGACTACAAATCCAATAAATACTCCACCACCTAGACATTGTTGAACCATTTCTACATACTTCCAAAGGGGAGAGGTTGCATTTATTTTGAAACAAGATTGGCTTGAGTTAGAAGCAAATGCCATTGTAATACCTAAGGCACAACAGATTGAAATAATTTTGGTATTGAAATTTGAAACTAAAAAACTTAAAGAATGAGAATAATCAACAAAACAATAAAAACAAAACAAAATAGTTCATTTGTTAAAAAAAATGTAAGAAAAAAATCAAAAAACTTAAAAGAAACCTACCTCATTTGAACAAATCTTGCTCTACAATCTTCTTGGCAACGAACGGACACTTGCAAGTGCTTAGGAATAGCACAACAATCAACTTTGAACAACCAACAATCAGCCTTCAAGTCTATTCAAGCTTGTGCAAGCAAAAGAGCAAGTTCAGCAATGGAGGAAAAAAAACTTGTTTTTCATTCACAAAGTGTTAAATGAGATTGCTTTTACCTATTTAGTGTGTTTGGAGGTCGAAATTAGGGTTGCAATGAATATTAAAATATTTACAAGTCAACATTCGGTCAAAAAAATGATAAAAAAATGATAAAAAAGCACTTTATTCTGCAGACTGGTCGTTTTCACGCCTGGATTCGTCGCGGATTCGCCTTGGATTCTTTCTGTTGTATCCTGGTTGAATCTAAAGGCACCAATCAAATCCAGATCGAATCCGCAGGCGCAATAACGTATCTTGGTCGAATCCAGCCCGTACCGTATCCGAATTTCATACCTGGTACGAATCGTATCGTATACAGGGCCATTTCCAGGCGAATCGGTAACATAGACTATATGAATATAAACAACAAAATCTATTTTCTATGATTCATTAGTTAAACTCTCTATTTTATTTGCTCTCTATAACTCTATTGCTATGGAAATGCCTTTCAATTAAAACAAAAACAGTTTTTGTCTCTTATTCTACAATTTTTTACATTTTTTAAAAAATCCAATTTTTTCCCGATTTTTTCAAAAAATCTGGAACTCTTGGTTTGCCAATTTTTTCCCCAAAAGATTTTTGTTGCAATGTCACAAACAATAATCTAGTACGCCAAGGTCAAGAAGTAAGCCAGAGCAATTGTCCTAACAATGACCTGGGTTCAAGACCCACTAAACATAGTCCACATATAAGACGCCACCTTAAGGTGGACCAGACTAGGTAGATCTCTGTCAAAGGAAGAACCTTAGCCAAAATAGTTCCTAAGCCTCATCATGCATCCTCCCAAACAGGGATGAGGAATTTAAAAATCAACACTAAGATTAATATAATCCTCCCACAATAGATCATCCATGCTAGCAATAAAAGGCCAAACAAAGAGAATATTAGTCTGCAACAAAGTTAAAGGTGTATACTTAAAAAATCAATAGCACAAACCTTTCCCGAAGCTGTTACTCTCTCTCCATTGTTTAATTTGATATACTTCTTACTACGCTGCATCCAAAGTAATTCCCAACATAAATAGTAAGAATGATACAATATAACTTGCCTGTCATAATCACAGCAGCAAAAACAATGTATAGAATATGCCAAAGACAATTGAAAATATCAAATCAACTGTTCTGTTTAAAAACAATTAGTAATAAAACAAAATCCTATACCTTGTCCCAGTGATATAATGATTTCTGTTTTTTTAAACCAGCACTATCATCTGCAACAAGATCAAGAACTGCTACATCCATACTGCACCCAACAAAAAAATTATGAATCATCTGAAGAAAATTATTCAAAAAAAAAGCTACATAGAGAAACTTTAAATATAAACTGTTGAGAACATTGCTTCAGCAATGCATCACACAACTAAGTACCCGCATTTGGATTTGGGAGTAAAGATTTCAGTGCATCCAGTATCCAAAAAGTTTATTATTCAACGGAATATTCTATAGCAAGGCCACAAGATATTATTCAATCTTACTCTTGTTTTGTTCCAACTAAGACACCTAAAGTATATTACACTGATATTGTCCAAAGAATGGAATGCATAAAGGGATAACAGCGACTGAAAGCTTGCAAACGGAAACAAAACAATTTCAGGAATTAAAGACTCTAGAAAGCAAGAACACTTTACAACAAGAATTTCAAGACTAGATTTAGGGACTTCAGAAAAAATGAGCAGTATATGTGAAAGGATATTTTAGTACCAAAAGGTTACTATTTGAGATTGCAGACCCCTTTCCCTGTTCTGATTCTGCAGATTCAATTGGCTATAACTTTTTCAAATTTGAATTTGATGCCTTGGTTTAAAGATTTTTGATATGCATGGTTCATGTTAAGAGATTTATTAAGAAAGATCTTGGGTAAATTTGATGGTTGAACTCTATCCTGAAATTGTTATTAGATTTTCAGTAGAGAAAAAAGAAGCCAACTCATTGACAATAATTACAAAGGAAGATTTTTCATTCAACAATAAAATCAAAACTTATAAGAACTTTGACCTAGGACAATGCCCTTGATTCCCCTCCTAAACTCATAACAGAAGAGATTAATAAAAAACAAGCAGTCTAACTTAGGTACATCATAAAACTAAGAATAGCTTTATTCCCTTCAAATTCCAAGGGAACAAGACATGGAAGGGACTGCGTTGATGAGTGTTTTTGCACTGCACAACACAGATAAAACACAAAGTGCTCTATCTCTCTTGAAAGGAAACTTTCCTCAGAAAACTTCAGAAAATAACCCCAAGGCTTTAGATGTCAGGTCTTGACTTGCAAAGACAACTCAATGGTAAATGTTATTGCAGATTTCACAAAGGGCATTTATGGTTCAACAAAAACTAAAAGCTTCCAAAACAAGGGTTTTATGAAATCTGAAAATTGGTACAAACCCTAACGGTAATTTTCAGATCTAAAATCTGAAAATGATTTTTATCATCAAATATGGCAATTTTATGATGTTATCTTTCCTAAAACTAACCCAGATTTATAAAAAAGATCAAAAGATAAAGGGTTTAGAGAGATTTTAATCTAAAACCTAAGGACAATCACAACAATGGCTGATGCTACAGATAGACGGATCCCTCACAAACTAATTCCTGCTTAATCAAGGTTAAACCTACAATGCCATAGAAAATAGTGCAATCTCCAAAAAAAAAACTAAAAGATTTTCAGGTTGTAAACATTCAAACACATACCCAGATTTTGGCATAATATGCATAAACATTCACAGTTGAACCAATGCATTAAGAAGGGCTCAGGCTAACCATACAAAGTCACTTACAATAAGCAAATTACAAATGGTATGAACCAGAGATCTATCAAAATACCTTCAACACTTTGCCATTTTTGCAATTGAACTTAAACTAAACAACATGAAAATAAAACTTGGAAGTAGGAACCATGCAATATTATGAAGCAACAAGAATTAGAGCACCACAATTCAATTTCTTCTCCTTCTATTCACTTCACAACAGTTCCAGATCCAACTTCACAATGAGGGAAAACCTCATATTTATTATTTATAGAGTTCAATTACAAACTTAGGGTTCTAGATTAACCCAAAATCAATAGCGAAGATTTTATCCCATGGGTGGTTTACATAAGTCGGCCAAAACAGGTCAATCCTTTGCAATTTAAATGCATTTTACATTTTTAAATATTAAAAACCAAATTTCACAAAGCTCAAGATATCCAGCCAGGTGTGGTATTTTGCAAAGTAAAAATAAATATGGCACAGAACTCAAGGCAAGTCGTCCTCATCAGCAGTCCACCCCATTTGTTGCCTTTTGGAATATTCTTGGAACCTGGACAAAACAGCATTTACTTCCTCAAGACTAGGTGTTGGAATTATTTTGACCAAGTGTGACATGGAGCCACCCCAGCATCAAAACCTTTAAGCACCTTTGTCCAATCTTGCTGGGAGTCCTGAAATCTGTGCATGAAGCTGATGTACATTGCAGCATCTTCCAAATGGTTTTATGTGATTACACCATTAGTTGCATGAGTAAAACTTTCTTGCCACCACTGCTTCAAGATGTCAATTTTCACATTCTCCTTGGCTATTTTCTTCCTTGTCATAGCCTCTAAAAGTAGAATGCAACCCATGGAAATTTCATGCAAATCTTTCTCTATTTTCTAACAATCAACTAATGCTTTGTCCATTATTTCCCTTTTGAACTTAAAAGATTGCAACCATGAATCAAGCTCTTTAATTTTATCTGCAGCAATCACCTTTTCCTCTATCAAAACCTGTTGTGATGTATCAACTAGCACAGTTAATCTCAATATTGTTTTATCATCTGTAGATTTACAAGTTGCAATAATTTTCTGCTCCTTTATAGAACAAGTTGAACACCTATTATATAGCTGAACAATTCCATCCAAACCTGGAATTCCCTTCTCATATACACCAGTGATCCATTTCTGAGTGGCCTGAGCAGAAGACTTCATCTTACCCAATTCATCAATAGCCTCCTAAGATAACACTTTTGGTGGAGCAAAGGACCAGCATCTGTTTGAAGTGGACTTGCCAAGTGCTTGATATAAGTTTGCAACTCTTCCACTTGTGCCTTTAACTGTTCTTTAGCTTTAACTTCCTTTTCCAACCTTTGTACAATAGTCTCTATAAACTCTCTTAGCTCATGGACTTCCTGCTTCTTCGAAGTAGGTCCCAAATTTATTATAGAAATGTTGTATTCTTCGGGAGCAATGTCTCCCTTTGCTTTATCCATAGTTGGGGTTGCAATATGCCCATCCCTGTTATTAAACTCATCTCTAACAATCTTTGAATATGTTTTTGCCCTCTTCTTTTCCTTGGGCTTATTAATTGTAGCCAAAAATTCATCCCAATTAGGAGTAGCCATTTCTACAATAGGTTTCACCTAAAGTTGCTCTTTTAACCATTCAGGAGCAGTTGATTTCTCTATGTTAGTATCTTCCTCCTCCTGTTTGTCTCCTTGCAACTCCTGAATTTTCTTTCCTTTATCTTCCTTCACTTTATTCTGCTCTTCTTGTTGATCTTTTTGCTTTTCTTTCTGCTATTGTTGTTGATTTTCTTGTGATTCTTGCTGCTGTTCCACATTTCTTGTGCAAACTTCTTGCATTTGCACCTCATGATCTACAAGAATCTCTTCAGACACTTCCTTTTCTTGCTCAGCATCAATGTCTACCATAGGTGGCATAGAATTTAAGGGCTGATCATTGGGTTGCTCCATTGCAAACTCTTCTTGATGCAATTCCTCTTCATGCTGCTCAGGAACTATATTAGTAGTTTTCCCCAAGGTAGCTGACTCCTTTGCAACTTCTTCAAGTTCCTATGCAACCCTTTATAAATTTTCCAAGTTGCGAAATGCGATTCCACTTCTTGGAGAAGCCTTTCTTTGGTACACAACATGGGGCCTTTCACCTGAACTTTCTACATTGATAGCTTCTTCCCTTGTTCCTCCTTCTACCTCTGCAGCTTGTGTATCTTCAAATTGTTCTTTAGAAGGGAGTTCCTCTTCTTGAATTGTTTGTTCCTTAGAAGGAGGAACTTGGTCTACTGAGGAGGAAGCATTTTTCTTCAACTTTCCCCTTGTTAGTCTTCTTTTGGGTGGCTCCTTAGCAAACAGCTTTGTTGCCTTCCTTTTCTTCTTTGTAGGCTTTCTCTCAAGAACATATGTCTTCTTTCTTCCTTTAGCCTTTCTAAACACAAATTCTTCTGACTCTCCTTCTTCAACTTCATGGATTTCAACTTCTCGCTTCGACTCTGGCTCATACTTAGAAGATTGGGATTCAAGATCCCCCATTAAATCATAGGAGTTTGACACCATCAGCTTTCAAACTCATTATCTTTTGATTAGCCCATAACTTGGTATATCTCAACACCGAAGACATAACTTCATCTAACTTGGTCACTTCTTCCTCTGTGTAGTCAATGGGAGCAACTGGTTTATCTGTAACCTCAACATAATCATGATATTGTGTTAAGCCCCCATCATCATTTACTTGATCAGGGATTTCAATTGGTTTTTATAGCCTAATCATCTCCACTGAGAGCTTGGAATACCTTTTCCTCAATACTTCAAATTCATCTCTACAATTTTCCCAATAATCCTCTGTGGGGCTTATGTCTATATGACCTATTTGCAGCTTTCCTTGCCACTCCATGGGGATCAAAATTCCTTCCCTCGGTGTGTGCTTGCAAATGAAAGAACTCCATTTCAACTTCTAAATTTAAGGCACTGGCAATGGAAGGGCATATTAGAACTACAGTCGGTTCCTACTTTTAATGCTCATCTCTCTTAGTTATCTCTGATAGTTTGCTTTTTGTTTCTTTTAGTTCTCCTACAATCACGTCTCAGTGATTATCTGTATTTCTTTCAGTTAAGTCATAATCACGTTCCTGTGATTATTGCATCTCTATTCTTGTAATCTATATATTCGTGATCTTATGTTAATATAATATATACTGGTATTTAATCAACAAGGCAAGCCTCCCAGCCATCAATCATTACTAAGAATTCACCTCCCATTCCTATTTTATACATAGCTTTTAACACTTTATCAAAGGTAACCAATTGTCTTGTAACTTCCAACAGGACCATCTTATTGGTTGGATACCTCAGTAATCTGTATGGTCTGAGGAGGCAGCCTTGAATTCTGATATATGAAAACTTTTGAAATTGAATAAACTAGGAGCCATACCTCTTCACCAACTGCATGGAATCAGGTGACAACCTTATACACAGAGCCTCTTGCAATGTCCTTGCGACATACATCAAGAAGGCATCATTGACCCTCTTGTAGTGAGAAGTGCTTGACAGGTGTAGCTGTAAATAGCACTCATAAACTTTGATTTGTCCAAACTCATTGCTCACTGTTCCTTTGCATGTTAACCCTCTGTACTTGAAATTCCTAGCTAGCATATAAACTACATAAGAAGTCATAGTGAAAGTTTTGGTTTTCTCCACCTCTTTCAAATGCTTGTCAATATTGTTGCTTAACAACCTAGCCCAATGGAAGTTAGTTCCTTTCTCAATCTCTTTAATCACATAAAACATCCAATCCTCAAGCTGGGCAACCTTCTCTAGTCCCATGATTCTGCTCAGCAAGGTGACCATGTCACCATATTCATTTAAAAGTCACACCTAAATAGATTCTTAGGCAATTTTGAGAAATGTTGCCTTGGCCTGTTGGCCCACTTGTTGTTTATGATTTCCAAGCATTTGTTTGGACTGTCTGAATAGAATTTCTTTGCTACTTCCAAGGTAAACATTGTTAACCTGGAGTGAGATGGGATCTCAAAATCTTCCATCAGAGCCTCTGTGAAGTTTTCCATTATCCCACCTTGTGTGCCAATGATCTTCCTTTCATCAAATATGTAATGCTTAGCACATTCAATAATTAATTCTGGGCACTGAACTATGAGTGGAAATCCTATAGCCTGAGCCATGCCATTTTTTACCATCTTCTTGGCCAACTCAGTGGGATTTGGCTCATGCATTCTCTTCTTAATGTCCTCAAGGTCCACATGACCAAGGTTGGTGTCATCTCCTACATTACCCCAGTAAGATATGATCTTTGTTTCCGGGAGGACTCCTTTGAAGTCAAACTTTATTTGTGCGGTTCTAGAAAGCTTCTCTTCACCTTGTCCTGTTTTATTATCCTTTCCTGCTTGCTTGCTTGTCTCAACTAGCATCTATTAGCAAAATAGCCTAAATTACTTGAAAGGGAAGAGAAGTGTGGAAAGAATGAACAAATCTCTCATAAAGTCCTAAACATATTCAATTCAGTGCAAAATCATGAGAAAAATCATTATATCCCTTCCATAATTGCATAAAACACGACTTTGAAATCATATGCTAAAATCCCAACACAAAAAATCATCAAATTCACCTTTGGAAAACACTTCAGGATTTAGAGGTGTCAAGGATTTCAGGCATTTCAGGGAAGAATGAAATCATCAAAAGAAACTGCATTTTGCTTGTGTTCTGCAAAGATTTGGAACATTTTCGTGGAATTCAAGGGGAGGCAAAATCCCCGAAAGAAAGGACTTTGTGAATTTCATGGGGTCAAGGCATCCCCGAGAAGATCACATTGTTGCCTCCTTTGAAAACTCATTTCATTGAGAACTAGGTTTGGGCTTTTAGCAACTTTGTGGATTTTGAGGTTTTATGAAATATTTCAAGTAAGACTGATTTCCGTGAGCAACCAATTTGGCAAAGAACTTATTGCATACACCTTTAGAAACATTTTCAAACTCCGAATAATTTTGGGGATTTCATTGGTTGTTGAAATCTCCAAAAAGGTCATTTTTACAAAATTCATTTCGAAATCAATCTAAGAGCTCAACCATTCAGAGGCTTCAAGTATTTCAAAGATCCTTGAAATCTCCAAAGGACACATTTTAACTCATGCCTTTGAAGGTTCAGGTGTTAAGAAGTTTTTGTGGATTTCGAACGGTTCTGAAAAACTTCATGATGAGCAAAAATCCACGAGGTCACTATTTTAGCTAAAGTCAGCCTTAGCCTCTTTAGACAAATTTTACCAATTTGGTGCACTTCAAAGATTTCATGAGACCGTGAAATCCACGAGGTTTGAGTAAGTCATTGTTTGGCCTTAGGCTTTTGGTGGGTTCAAGGATTTTATAGTCGTGAAAAACTTCATAAGGTGCAAATTTCCCTGAATGGTTGGAATGTCCAAGTTCACTTGTTTTCATCTTGATGTTTTGCCTTCGAGATTATGGAACCTCCGCAGATTTTAAGAACTCATGAAATATTGAAATATCAATGAATTTCTACGAAGCTTGAAGGCTTGACGGGTTTCAAAATCTTGCATACTTGATAATGGAGATTCGTTTGAATGCACACCTAGGGTTTTAAGACTATTAAAGCTCTAAATCCTCAAATTTGTTAACCCTATGTAACTTCATCATGAATCCAAATGCATCCTTCAACCGCTTGCTCTAAATTTGGATGTGATGCTACATATGAGAAACCCTAGTTTCATGATTTCAACTGTGGATGCAACGGGGTTTTAGTTCATTCAATATAAAATCTACAAGCAATCCATTTAAACAGTTGCAAGCAAAGAATGCAAGATAACACGAAACCCTCAAACATGCAGATTAGGACATGTAAACCATCAAAACAAGCTCAATAAAGACTTCAAACCATGGAACGACCCACTCAAACCAGTGTGCACTTCAAACAAGCAATGCAAAATATTCATTTCATTACAAAACCATTACTAAAACCTTGTGTGATTCCATCATTGAAATGCACAGAAATACAAAGAATGTCGTTTTAAACTACGTGCACTAGTAGTTTTACTAACCTTTAAGCTAGATTATGACAAATAAACGTGAATTCTGCCAAGAAATCATGCCTGAATGTTGCAAATTACATCCAAGCTCATGTTCTTGGGTGCCCTAAGTTGTAATGTCCCCATTTTTGATGTCCTCTTTCGAATTAGTCTAGTTCTAACATACTTACTATTTTTAGTAAGTGCTATTTTTAGTAATTGGTCCAACAAGCAGAGCAATGTAAGGTTTCCTATTTGGGCAATGTGTGGAAGTTGCCCGATGAGCTTTAATGCCTTGTGTCAGTCCTTATTGTGGGGTTTTTTGGTGTTTTAGGTGTGGCTTTCTATTTTTAGCAAGGGATCAGTCCAATGGCTTACTGTCTACAGTGAGCTCATTGGTGCATCTGTTATCTTTCCAACTCGTGTCTTTGATGTTTTTACTATTTTTAGTACTTACTAAAAATAGTATATTTTTAAAAGTTGGACCCGGTTAGGCTACTCAACAGCATTATTTCAATTGAGGCTCTTGGTTGCTAAGGTTGGAATATTTAAATATTTGTTTTCCTCTTCAAAAATGAATTAAAATAAAGTTACTTTATAATTTAACGTTGAGGGATGGAAGGGACATTAAAAAGTACCTTGGTGCCTAAGTGATAACTATAAGTCATTTTAGAAGGCTACAAAAGTGCAAATAGTTTCCTTATGAGCAAACCCCTTGGCCTAGTTGCACAACGTTGTTTTAAAAGAGGGGCCATGTATTTCAAATGGATGTGTAGAAAAGAGGTTTATTTATCATTTTTAAAGGCTAATGTTATGCCTCATAAGGTGGGACACCTAGTTTGGGCTAAAAGTCAATTTTAAATTAAAAATCAAAAGTGGAATTTTGGAGGCAAAAAGCTAGACGCCCCTCTTGGGGTAATTTCATGACATTTCATACAGTGAAATGAGAGGGAAATGTATTCAAACTCAAATGCAAGTTGCCCTAATCCTTCTTTCACTTTATAAATATGAGTTTTGGCTCTCATTTGGGGGTGGATGATTTTGCTTGCATAAGGAGATCTCGTTGGTTTTTCATCAAGAGGTCTGGAAGTGAGTGTGTAATGTCCCCATTTTTTAAGAGTCAGCATAAAGTTAAATTATTAATTTAAGTTGTCGAAATCAGTTGAATCAAAAAGGGACAACTTAAATTAATAATGCAAAAAAGTAACTTAAGATATGAAGAGCTAAATAAACTAATCAAGTTACTTTTAAAAGTGAATTAAAATTAAAAGGAGAAAGATGAGGAGTTACAGGTTGAGAGGCTTAAAAGATTGTGGGAGCATTGTTTCAGCAGGCTGGATTTTGGACTTTGGAACAGGTTATTGTTGGTGAACGTAGTTCACAACATTTCTAAGGTGGGGTGACCTCTGAAAGAAGATCATCTTCGTTGTGAAAAGATATTCCCTTGATGATTGCTGACAGTCCTCTTTCAAGGGTTGTGCTGGGATTAATTGTGCTAGTTTTGTGACTCTGGACAACAACAGATTTTTGGTTTCAAGTAAAGTCTTTAGATGAATTATTTTGGTAATTCTAGTATTCCAATTTCAAGTATATTTTGGAGGAAGGAATTAGTATTCCAGATTTCTGTATGCTTTGGTGTAAGGGATTAGATATTGCTATTCCTTGGAATAAATATAAAATAATGAAATATTGCTAATTGTTGTTCTGGCAGAGTCAATGCAAAATCTGAGCTACTCGTCCTGTTCTGGAAATGTCTGATTGAATCGATTTTGGAGTCTTGTGAAGAGTTAATCTAAGTATATATTTACAAAATATTGAGCATATTGATTTATATCTTAAGTCTGCCGCAATGCTTTGAAATCGCACGAGTATTGAAAAGTTATGGCTAGTACTATTTGAGAAAACTGAATTGGGAAGAAATTATCTATTAGTGTCGCTCATATTTACTTCTAGATCGTCTATTCTGAAGGAGGCAATATCGATAACTCAGTAACCACGCCATTCATCAAGTTTAGAAAGAACATGTAAGGGAAGATATGTCTTATGTGATATGAGTATTGGAGGAGAGAATTCTCAAGAAGCTAAAACGTCAACATTAAAATATCTGGAACTATCGATGAGGACAATCCAAGAGTAACGTCATCTTCAGAATCTTGGAATTGTAGTGGCTGCCGCTAATACTTATTGAGTCTGCTCCTTTATCGAAGAGGAATTAATTTTGAGAGCAAATATTAATCTTAATCTTCACTACTGCTTCTATCTACCCTGTCTTCCGCTGCAAATGTCATGAGCTCTTGCAATATTCAAAGAAGTCGATGAACTTAAGGGAAACAAATAAGTTAATAGCGTCGATTTTTCCAGGCTGCCACACTTCTTTGCAAGGCGTTGTTTCATACTTAAAATGGACAGAATTTATATAATATATCGTGAGCATTCGCGATTTGTGGGAGCTCAAGAATATAACGGGAGCATTCGCGTATTGTAGAAGGCACCGTATGAAATGAAAAAGAGCCGATTTATTTGTAAAATAGAAGAATTGTAGCAATTCACTGTTACTGGATTTGATGTTGTTAAGTCTTGGAAGTCATTAGATGATAAACAATCTTGTTTTGTTCTGGACAGAGAAGCTTAAGAGGAGGCTTCTATTCACATTAAGGAAGAATCAACGACTCTTATGCAATCACTGAAGAATCACTTAAGTTTAGAAAATGACGATTAATATACCTGGGGCGATGGACTAAGAATAAATGATCATATTTGGAAAATTGGATCTATCAAAGGTACTCATAAACTATTATACCTTGGCATATGGTGTGAGGCTACAGAAAGAAGACGTTCACACTCTAAAGAGCATTGGATAATGCGGAAGACTCTAAGTTGGGGCGTGGCAACATAGAATTATGGAAAAGTGTCAAAAATACCATCTGAGTGTTGAGTTATGTTTGCTGGGCTAAAGCGTTGAAATTGAGAATAAACGAGAGGTTCTTGGGGGTGAAGATAAGCTAGCAAATTGCTGAAGATTTTCATTACTTACCCGGGTGTGAGAAACAAACTTGGTGAGATGTCTCCATTCTGTGTGAGTCAATTACTGTGTGGTGGTCGATGCTGAATATCTCATTCGTGGAAGTTTATGATAACGGCTATTTAAAAGCTGTCAGCTTATATTAACAATGCTTTCATTGGAAGAAGGGCGAAACAGGGGGTAGAGGTGGAGCGCTAATTATTAATGAAGTGGCTGACTCATACAGGAATGAAATTTGTTTCGGCTCACTCAGAAATGCTTCAATTTGCCATTCTCTGAGAAGCTTGAAGTAGAACCTCTGCCAGTTTGTATCAGGTCAGCAGTTTCAAGTTTCATGTAAATTGGTAGTTTGTAATCCCCTTTGAAGTCTGAGTTTGTGCAGCTTTAATAATAAGACTGTTATCTCAAATTGTTTAATCTCAGCAACAAATGTTATGATCATTTCATTGGTAGAATAATCCCTGTATTGAATGTATGAAACCAGAAATTAAACAGTGATTGGGAAACACGGTGAAATCAAGCTATGAACAGCATAACACCAACTGTTTGACGAAATGCCTGAGTAGTTTAATTGGTGAAAATCGAAAAAAAATTATATACAGATCAGGGTAGGCTACTACAGAGTGTTGAGGATGAAAACCCTTGACATCTTGGACTGGTTTCGGTAGTGCAAGACCTGCCCTAGCCGGCGAAAGCGTGGTTCCATCCAGGAGTCACAATCTAAGCTTCAAGTTGCAGTTTTCAGTCATTTAGGATGAAGATCTTTCAGCAGTTTTGATGAGTTTCAGTTGGGTTTTGGTTTGTGATTGCATACTCTCATTTTGGCGTGGATTTCAAGGAGTTTGGAGTGGTTTAATCAATTTTCTGGGCACTTTAGCAGTTGGACCTTAACCTGGTTTTTCGCTCATTTCTTCCAAACAGATCAAGTTTTCATTGTGGGTATTGGTTATACTGATAGCTCTCACCATGGCGCCAACAACAAGCATTTATTTGCATTTTTTGAAGATCTTTTGGATTTTTTAAGGCCAAGTTGACCTCCTGCTGCTAGCGCCTCATTTGTGGTGATTTCTTTAATTTCTGGTCGGCCCTGTGTGGTATTATATCTGCATTTGCTGGAAGTTTAAAAAGGGTGTTTGGCGTTGCATGAGCAAGGGGTTTGAAGCCCAACTTATTGGAGATGAAAATGCCCAATAAGGAGCCTATAATCAGCTGTTGGGTGCTTATTCAGAGGTCTGAGTTGCTTAAATTCTGAATTTGAACTGTTTGTAATGGACTGTAATTTTCTGTCAATAAAAACTGGATATTGGAAGTTCTGAAAGGTTCTCTTTCTTAGTGCTTTGGTTTCTATTTTATGTACTTCGCATTATTTACTTTATGCAAGTTCAAAACATGAATGGCACATGAAACTCAATGCATAAACTCTCTCAAACAAACACAATCAACAAGAAAGAAAACAGAAAAAAATAATTTGGGGTCAGTCATTACATAGGTCGTGATGGAGCTCATATTCAAGTTTTGCAAAAGGAAAAGTGAATAATGAGAGTGGAAATGGTGGTTTTAGCACTCTCGTACCTTGGCCCTTAATGCCTCTAACAGTTAGTTGTCACGTCTAATCACGTGGTCATTTCAAATTTTACCCATTGGAGAAGCTTTTCGGGGATTTAGACAGGTCATGAAATTCGGGGATTTCTCCTTGGGGCGGATTCCACGAAGACTTGTCAGTTTTGCCAATTTCAAAGATGGGTGAAATCCACGAGGTCTTCGAAATCCCGAGGCTAAACCTAACTTAGCATAAAATCACTCAAGTGAAGCATCCCAAATGATGGTCAACCTAACCAATTGTTGCAAAACATCACTCCATCTCCCAATTTGAATAAACTTTGTAAACTTAGGGGAGATGACAAAATCAAAACTTTGCGAGCCTCTTTTAAGGAGAGAAGGCAAAGCAACCTAAAGCAGGAAGGAAAAAGAGGGGGTCCCCATTTCAGAGGGGGCATGTGTGCAAGGCACAACAAACTGATTATAACTAAGGACCATAAAATCAATTGATAAATAAAGAAAAGTAAAGATATAGTTGTCACATGTAGCAAATCGAAATGTGTTGTATAGTGTCTCACATGAAATAGAAACTAGTGTATTGTGCAAATATCAATAATCCTCACATTCAAAATAGTGAAAAGCACACTATTAACATAATACTTCATTTCCAACATTAAAATGTCTAAATATAGACCAATAAAAACCCAATTAAACCCATAACCATTTGACTAAAGTCCATTTTCAGTTTCCTTGCAATTTATAGCATCCATGAGAGTAAATATTGTGAGAGAAGATGGTAAAAATCTTCGATGTATTTACAAGAAGCAAAATACTTTCAATATAAAGAATTTACAAAGTTACAAAAATAACAAGTTTCTAAAAAGAAACTGAAAGAAGATCGAAGAAGCGATCTTATCTACAATATTACAATATAATACAACATTGAGCATTAATTAATTAATTACTAAATATTATTTTAATACCCTCCCTTAATGCTCAATCTATCAACTACACCAAGATGCCCCCTGACTTTTACAAAGTACAAACTTATCTAGACTAAGAGACTTGGCGAGAATATCTATTGTCTACTCTGTTGAAACATACAGCAACTGAACTGATCCGTCTTCAACAAGCTTTCGAATGAAGTGACAATAAGTTTCCACATGCTTGGTTCTTTCATGTAAGACTGGATTTTTGGCAAGTTTGAGAACTCCTTGATTATCATAGAACAAGGGAGTCGGACCTACTTGAGATATTTGCATATCTGCAAGCATCCGGCAAAGCCAAACTACCTCACAAGCTGCCTTGATTGCTCCTTGATACTCTACTTTTGTCAAGGAAAGAGCCACTACCTGCTACTTTTTACTAGTCCAAGTGACTGCACTAGATCCCAAACTGAAAACATACCCAGATGTTGATTTCCTCTCATCAACTGAACCTACCCAATCTGAGTTTGTGTAACCAATGAGGCTATGATCTGTTAAATTTAAAGATCAGATTGACATGCACAAAAAATTAATTTAAAATCAGACACAATAACACAGCAGATAACCTGGGAAAACCCTCCTCTTGAGGGAGAAAAACCCAACAACAAAGATATCTCTTATATATATGAGCAATGGCAACAAGTTAAATTACAAAGAGGCCACACACAAGGCCAAAGATCAGCATCAGCAATGGCTGTAACAACAAAGAACAATCTGCTCTTCCTTGAAACTCAAATCTGCTATTGATGACTTCACAATCTGCTTGATGACTTTGCAATCTGTGTTCAGAAAAGAATTGGCTGATTGCTTATTATCAAAGGAAAGCATTACAATGTATAGAAGGTAGAAATACTGTAGCCACTATCTACAAGACCCACTACCACCACTAACTATCCACTAGCTAATAAACTAAAGATGAGCTGCCCACTAAGCAACCCACTAGCTATCCACTAGCTAATAAACTAAAGAGGAGTTGCCCACTAAGCAGCCCACTAGCTATCCACTAGCAACGCATTCACATTAAATATGAGTTGCCCACTAAATAGCCCACTAGCTATCCATATAAATAAATAGCCAATAGGCTATATTGATTTATGTCTTCACTCGTGGCTGGAAGGATGAACCCGAAGCTGCTATATCATTAACATGATCATAACTCCTAGTGCAAGTCCATAATCAAAAGTGCCCTTCACATAACACAGCACACGCTTCGCTGCTACCCAATGATTAGCCTTGGGCGCTGTCATGAAGCATGAAATGTAGCTCACTGCAAAACTGAGGTCAAGTCTAGTGGCAATGAGATAGATGACGCTGCCCACTAGTTGCCTAAACAAGGATTCATCCACTACAGGTGAGTTTGATTTAGCTGACAACTTTAGCCCTTTTTCCATAGGCGTGGAGGCAAGTTTGCAATCTTGCATTCGGAACTTATCCAATAGACTTTGAGCATATTTGGACTGAGATATGAAGATACTACTCTCTGTCTGCCAAACCTCAACACCTAAACAATAATGCAGAAGTCCTAAATCTGTCATGTCAAATGAGCTGCACAAATCCTATTTGATCTCATCAATCAAATGTGTGGAGCTACTAGTAATGATTAGGCCACCAACATAGACAACAAGAATAAGAATATCACTACCAGTGTGTTTGACATACAAATTGGAATCAGATGGACTCCTTTGAAAGCCATGAACTTGTCAATCTTGATGTAACAAGCCCAAGGAGCCTGTTTCAGACCATAGAGTGCTTTCACCAATCTGCACACGCAGTGTTCTTTATCGGCAACCTTGAACCCTGGAGACTACATCATATAGACTTCTTCCTTCAACTCACCATTGAGGAAAGCACTCTTAACGACCATCTGATGGACTTTCCAACCAAACTAGGCTGCTAAGGCAAGGACGAGCCGAATGGTACTCATCTTGGCTGTAGGAGCAAAAGTCTCCTCGTAGTCAATGCCTTCCTTCTGTGGGAACCCCCTAGCAACGAGACGAGCTTTGTACTTGTCAAGGGCTCCATCAGCTTTGTACTTAACCTTATACACCCATTTGCAGCTAATGGGTTTCTTCCTTGGAGTAAGATCAGAAAGGACCCAAGTGTGATTCTTCTGAAGACTATGATATTCAACCTCCATAGCCTATTCCCACTCAGGAATTCCTTTAGCCCCTGAATATGTCTAAGGATCATAAACACTGCAAATGTTGGCCATAAGAGAAAAATTAACTGTATGTTGTTGTTTGCTCTTGTTTCTGGAGGATCTACCCTCAATGAGCTCCTCATCAAGAAGATCACCAATAGTCTTAGCCCACCATTTAGGCTGAAGAGTAGAAGTGCCAACATCGGATGCATGAGAAGAAGCTAGAACTAGTACTAGATCTGAAACAGGTTCAACAGGTGGAAGATCATCATCATTTGGAGGAAAATCGAGTTGAGCATCATCAAAAACAGAATCAGCATCACCATTCCCATCAGGTGGACCTAACGGAAGACGAACACCCAAATCAGAAGCCTTCAAAGGCTGATCCTCAGAATGTTGCACAGACAAGGAAAGGTGAAAGGTCCCTCGTTCTTCATCAAAGACAACATCTCGATTGAACATAAGACAATCAGTGTCTACATCAATCAACCGGTAAGCCTTATGGTTGTCACTGTACCCTGTGAACATAAGCTTTTGACTCTTGGAATCCAACTTGGAGCGCTTGGCATCTAGAATCCATGCATATGCTAAAGAGCCAAAGATTTTCAGATGGTTGATCCAAGGTTTGCGACCAGTCCAAGCTTCCTCAAGAGTCTTCCCCTTAATAGCCTGTGTAGAAGACCAATTAAGAAGATAGACGGCAATGTAGACTGCTTCTACCCAATATTTATTAGGAACACTCATGTGTTGTAACATGGAGCAGGCCATCTCAATGATTGTACGATTGTGCCGCTCTACAACACCGTTTTGCTGAGGAGTGTAGGGTGTGGTTAACTGGTGTTTGATGTCGTGTATATCACAGAAGTTGGAGAAATCAGTGGAACAAAATTCCCCCCCATTATATGACCTAAGAGTGATTACGGAACAATCAAACTCTTTTTCTACTAAGGCCTTAAACTTCTGAAATACAATAAACACATCTGATTTTTGTCTAAGAAAGTACACCCACATTTTACGACTGAAATCATCAAGAAAAAGCAAGAAATACCTACAACCAGTAACAGAAGGTGTATTCATTAGCCCACATACATCAGCATAAACCAACTGTAGTACCTTAGAGGCTCGCCATGAGTCACCATTCGAGAATGGTGTCCTGTGCTGCTTCCTAGCCTGACAAACTCCACAAACGCCATGATGTTGAGTATGGATCTCAAGTAAACCATCTACAAGTCCCTCTTGAGCTAGCTGAGAGAGATAGTGCACATTTAAGTGCCCATAATGCTGATGCCAAAGACTAGTGATGGAAGAATTTCTAGCTACCATGGCTAACTCTAGAGAATCACCTATATTCACAAGTCTGTATAGACCATGATCCTCAATACCAACAGCCATAGTGGTGCAAGTCTCCCGATCAACAATCGAACACTTATGTGCACTGAATACCACATCCAACTGAGGAGAGTGTCACATAATCTGACTAACAGAGAAAAGGTTCAATTCCATGCCAGGAATGTAGTATACATTGAGGAATATGAGATTCCTCCCACTAGACTGAATCTGAACAGTTCCCTTATCGACAACGGTATACTCTTCACCTTCTCCAAAAATAACTAAGTCACTGTAAGGAGAGAAGTCTATGAGCCAATCATGCTAATGGGTGAAGTGTTGCGAAGCACCTGAATCAATGTACCAGGCATAGGACTTCACACGATTTGCAAGTCTTTTAGCCATAAAGGCGTAAAAGGCAGACTCCTTCTGCTCAGTGTGCTCGACAACATTTGCTTTCTGCTGAGACCCTCCCTGCTTCTTCTATTCAAAAGCCAAATGTTGACGACAATCCTTCTTCATATGACCATATTTGTGGCAATAATCACACTGAATGTTCTTTTTCTTAGGACTACCCTGAGGTTGACCTGAGCCTTTCTACTATGAAGGCTGACCTTTCCTTTTATTCTTAGCCTAAGTCTTGGCTGCAAAAACTTGCTCTGTAGAGGACGAAGAAGCATTGCTACCAAACTGTTGTTTCCAACGTTCCTGCTGCAACAGTATGGTACAAAGCTCTAGAAACTTCAAATCAACATCAGTTGTGAAGTAATGTTGAGAATTTCAACAAAGTGCTCATAAGACTTGGGTAGACTTTTCAAAGTGATGACTACCATGTCTTCTTCCTCCATCTTCCAACCAATCGCCTCCAACTAATCACAGACATCCTGATTTTTTGTCAAATTCTCCTGTAAGGACATTCTCTCATCTATCATGATGGAGAATAGTTGGTTCTTTAGAAAGAATGCACAGCTCTTGTTGGAGGTCTCATGCAAGGTTTTCAAATGCTCCCAAATCTCAGCAGCTGATTTGTCGTACGGAACCTGTGGAAGCTAATCATCGGTAACAGACAGCTTAATGAGCATCACCACTTCACGATTTTGCTCATCAAAGTTTTCCTGGTCTTTACCCGCCATTGTGGGATGAGTAGCAGTACCTAGGACAATCTGATCAAGGTATCGATTGTCGAAGATCATCATCATTCACTAGTTCCAAGTATTATAGTTTCTACCATTGAATCACTGACTGCCTTCCAACATAATGTTGGTCAAAGATGCCATCTTTCACACTTTCCGAAGCACGAAAAAACGAGATACACATAAGAGGCTCAAAAAATTGAATGCACAAAACCCAAGACACAAATTCCAATATATTGAAAACTAAGGCAATTTTAGGCACAAATTTCAAGACAAACCCACTTTCACAGATCCCAAAGCACGGAGTACAAGGCACCCAGAAAAAATTGATGACAACCCAGAAATCTTCTCGAAAAACCCAGAAAGAATCTGTGATCAAAAAGAAATCTCGACTTGAGACAAAGGATTTATTTCAAAACCCTAGCCACCAAATGCAAGTCACGAGTTTTTCTTGCAGAAAACGCTAGAAGAGACAAAAAATTCTTCTCAAGAAACAAAACGCACCAAAAGAGCAATTGGAAATTAAACCCAGAAAGGTAAGGAATCACATGTCGACCAGGAATAGAGAAAACATGTTTTAAAAGAATGAAAAATCGCGGCCAAGTTGCAGGAAGTCGCACCTAAAAAATTAGACAAAACGCGACCAGAAGACCTCCAGAAATTGCGAGTATAGATGTGCCAAAAGAGACCAAAGGAGAGTTTTTTTTCTTCAAAAAACACGCCCAAATGCATGCAAACAGATTCTAAGGTCGCACTTGAAGAAGAAAAAAAAAAGCGTGCCCAGAACGCATTAAAAATCTGCACAAATTTTACCCACAAAATACCCATGATTTTGCAGTAAGAGGGTTGCGATTTTCAGTGAGAAAACACTCACGAAAATTTCAAACAAGAACCCTCAATTTTCAATAGATAGAGAGAGACGTGATTTTGACTCCTTGATTTTTTTTATTTTCAAAAAAGAATTGCAACTAAAAAAAAAAAAAAAAAATCAATTCACCCACTCTAATACCATATTGCGAGAGAAGATGGTAAAAATCTTCGATGTATTTACAAGAAGCAAAATGCTTCAATATAAAGAATTTACAAAGTTACAAAAATAACAAATTTCTAAAAAGAAACTAAAAGAAGATCGAAGAAACGATCTTATCTACAATATTACAATATAATACGTTGAGCATTAATTAATTAATTACTTAATATTATTTTAATAGTAAAAACTAGTGCCTATACCTGAACTTTATACAAGTCCTACTTTAGTTGTCAGTCACTTTTCAATCTTTATAATTAGCTAGGTCTAATTTTCTACGCTTGGTGTAGCCATGAAGACAGTTTAGCATTTCCACATTGTATTTGTCATTTTATGCAAATAAACTTGCACAAGTCAAGATTCACTTTTACCATATCATCAGCCTTCTCTAATTACTGTTGTCACATGAAATTGCACCCTGCTCAATACGAAGTTCAACATTCCAATGACACAATGGAAACAACTTCAAGGTGTGGGAGCTTTGTGCGTATGAGGTTAAATCTCCAGAGAAGGCCGGCTTCCTCTTTCAATCCAAGTGCAATGTGTTGGTCCACATGAAATCCTACCACTATCCTACTCTAACAACTCACAAGGGAAAAGGGGAGAAGGAATGCATGAAAAGGAAATGGAGGTGATACACCAAGATGGAAAGTCGTTTCTTCTTGACTTAGACTACTCAACATCGATGAAGAGGGACCAAGGGACTCACACAGCACTTTGTTTGGTCGATTCCCAGAGGTGTACAAGAAGGTTAGGGTTTGACAAGTTGCTAGAAGGAAAGGAAGGTTTCTCAAAACAGTAACTGTAAACAATTTAACTCAAACATGCATGCATAAAAAGACAAACAAACACTTAGATATGAAGGTGATGAACTTACACAAACATAAAAAAGTTGAGAAGAGGCAAGCTTGCTCGATTTCATTAATGTAGAAGCAAAAAGCCAACTTTATAATTGCAAAGATGCAAAAATGCATGTTTGCCAATGAAAAACCTCGGAAGAGCTAGAGGAAGAACCCTTGAAATGAATACATTTCTTGCCTTTATTGATCAGGTATAACTTAGAATCACAAATTGAACCCTAACCAGGGTTAGCAAAGAAGGTTGTGCGTGAAAGAATGGAGGCATCTCACGAAAATCTTGATTAGGGCATGGATCCGTCAGGAAAGTCAACAAAACGGCAATAAATGAGCATGGGTGCCCATCAAATCCACTTGCAAAAGTTAGAGAATGTATTGAATGTTGTCCTTGAAACCAAAAGTCGAAACAGGTAACTGAGGAAGTCGTTAGAGCATCGCCTAGAAAAAACATGTCAAAATCTGTGGGAAAGTCGAGGCATCGGGCCCGAAAAGAAACCTTTGCATCATTAAATGGTCCATAGGCATATAACTTTTTCAAGTGGATGCCTTACGGCTTACCAATTACCATGAAACAGTAAATGGTAAAGGGGATGCGCAAACCCTGACACCTGAAAGTAAGTCATCGGGGGTTGGGCTTCAAGCAGAGGGTTTACCGCTTGCAAAGAAAGGAGGAAAGGGGAAGCCCGATCCCCAATGCCCAAAAAACAAACACTTGGTTGATTTTTCAAAAGCATATCGGGAATTGGGGGTTAGAGGGCAGGCTTACAACAAAGGTAAGAGGTAAAGGGAAAGGCCGAAGTCTGACTCCCGAAAAATCAACACTTAGTCAAGTTTTAGAAGGATACATGGTAGAGGGGAAAGGATTAAGCCCGATAGGCGAAACCTGAAATGCCAAAGAGAGAAATGGAAGGAAAGGGAGAAGAAGAAGAAAGAGATCGAGGGCGATTGAAGAGGGATGTAAGGAAGCAAGCAAGCAACAGCCTGAAGGTCCGAAAACACAACACAGCCACTTTTAGGAACCTTCAAGGAGAATTCATGCAAGATGGCCCATGTGGATCTCTCAAATTGATTATCAATGATGGGTCATCAAAGGGTGGCATGAAATGACAACAATTACATTTTTAAATATTAAGATCATAATATGTTGAATTTTTGCAGCACATTTAGTTTCCACCAAAATGATCTTTTAATTATCCGACTCACCATATTGTTCCTTAGAATAGTATCCAAGGAAACATCAAGCAAGTTTATCAAATATTGACATTTTCTCTCAGGTACGTATTTCTCCTTTCTATATATGAAGTTTCAGTGAACACAATATTAACTGCCTTATAAATGGGTATGCATATGCCAAAGGAAGAAAAGAAAGAAATGAGTAGGTTAATGAGACTTCAAGGTACAAGTTAGAATAGTAGAGTACAATCACTGTAAATGAAAATATATAGAAAAAAATAATTTCATAATGATTTGATGCATTCTTTGCATAGAATCCAAGGAAATAGCAAGCAAATTTATTGAATGTTGTCCTTTTCTTTCAAACTTGGTCTCTGTCCTTTCTAATTTAATCAAGAATTAACAACTTTCCCCATATCTAAAGTTTCAATGAACAAAGTATTAATATCTTCCATTTCTTCCTATACGCATATGTTGAAGGATGAAAACCAAGAAAAAGTTATATTAATGTTCAAACATGACCAAAGGTCAATGGGTCTTGACAGTACAAGTTAGAATAGAAAAGTACAATGACTATAAATATGTATGTGCATAAAGAAAGAAACCCATTATAGCTATGTTCATATTAATAATAAACAGGTACAATGGCACAAATAATATTCAAGGAATGAATACATATGCACGTAAATAATGGGTATATAACTTAGGTCCACAATCAGCAACTCTAGCAACTTGCACAAATCATGACACAAATGCTAAATAGAGATAAATTGATGCATTTTTAAGATAATTTTCACACACACAAATCTTACAGAAGTATCCTTGTGTCTATATTATACAACTATACTGATTGGAAATTCAAACAAGTGCTAATTCCTACATAACCTTTCAAAGAGAAAATACACTAATAAGCATGCAAAATCCAAAATGCAAAAGCATAACAAAGCATACACAAAAGATGACACCAAATATACCTTGGCAAAACCCTTTCCGAAAAAACCTAGCCTCCAAAGCACCACAAGATTTTTCCTAAAGAGGAAAAGGGTTGTTCCTAGTAAAATTCGCAGCCTATAATTTTAAGAGAATCACAAGGTTTTTCTATAGTGATTTTTTTACAAGTTTATTCTTTTCAAAGTTGTGATGGGATTTACTAGAAATCACATGAGGATTCTAAATGAAATTGTGTCATTTTTCACCTTAAAATCACATCCAATTTTTTGGTCAAAATAGCATGGGTTTTTACCTAAGTTACTGAGTCTTTCATATTTGGCCAGGGTACACGTGTGGGTATGTTTCGAGTACGGGTTTGTCCTTGGGTATGACCCAGGTGCCTGGGTTCTCTATGGGTTCTTCTGTGAAGGACCCACAAAGAACCTAGGCACTTGGGCAGTACCCTAGGCATACCCAACAAGAGCCCCACATTCTAAGAAGAGAAAAACAACAGCAGTTACAAAATTGGTCTATGAAAGGAGTATGACACCATCAATTACTAAATATGATATTGTTTTCTAATGAATTCCAATACAAATTTGATATTGTCTTGGCAGACCGAGAACTTATAACCACCTATTGTTTCCAATTGAACATGTCTAGATATCATTAATTGATCATGAATGCATCATTCCATCATTTACTCTCTCATTTGACCAGCACTGTCATAGGAGGGGGGAAAAGACAATGTGTAGACCAGATTGTAAATTTGACATCATTTGTGAATCAACACCCCAGATCTTCAACATTGACCCTCTACACTTGCATTGACCCTTGTTTGACTGACTCTTCTTAAATGTGGTTATCTGATAGTGTTGACCAAAGAGCTTTGCTATACTAACTATGTTGACCAATGATCTCTACTACATAGACAACATTAAATTTTGTACCACTTACATTGACTATTTTGTTCATTGATTATGTTGAATTGAGTGCAATATTCTACTTTTAAAGTCATGATCAATATTGACCAAGAAACTAACGCAGGCTTCTTTGAGTTTTTATTTTGTCTACTATATTTTTTAAGGAGAATCAATTACTGTACTTGTGAAGTGAACTGTTATAAGTTACTATGTCAAAATTATGTAGTATTCTATTTATTGGCAATTATGAGCATCACTGTTCTTATAATTTATAATTTTGAACATATATATATATATATGTTCCCATACTCATACCCAAGGAAAAAAAATTGTCATACTGTCGTACCCATACCTGTATCTAAGCTCGTACCCGAACCAGCAACTTTTTACCCAAGTTATCGATTTGAGTACAAATGCAGTATAGGTACCGAAACTCAATACCACGAATGGAAAAAAAAATGCTTAGGTACAAGTATGGGAATATATATAAAACAATTCAAATCACATATATTTTATGGTATGAGGCTGCATCTTGGAGGTTAAACTTATAATTAATTTATAGTTGTGATATTCCTAGATATGGCCATACCCAAGGATGAACCCACATAGTACCAGGACCAATACTAGACCCACGCACATTCTCGGGTCAAATATGAAGGACCCGGTAACTTAGGATTTTACTTCTAAAAATCGTGTATGTTTTCCAAGAAAAATTGCACCATTTTCCAGCAAAAATTGCAACCATTTTTTGTCAAAAATTGTGGCAACTTTTTAGAAGAAAAATCACACCAAGGTTTTATGAGTTCGCATGCCATTTTTATGGTGTATAAAATTTGATGGTCAAGGCTATAAAGTCACTATTTTTCATTCCAAAAAAAATCGTGGCATGTTAAAAAATCACAACACAATAAAAAAAATCAAGTTGAGGTTGATGGCTAGGGTTTTTGACACGCAAGTAGGCAAAAGTTAATTCCACGCCCTTGGTTTCTACTCAAAACCAGCAGCTAGGGTTTATGCCAATGTTCAAATAGGGCACAAATTTGAAGGTAACTCTTTTAGATGCTTCCTCCTAAAAAATTATTCTCTTTCTTCTATGAGAAGCCTCCTTTTTTCTAGAATCCTTTGTGTATCATGGTACTCAATAAAAACCTATTACAACAGAGCATAAATCATAAGTACAAACGCGGCTATCTCTTTATGTATCCTACATTATCATAATTGAGCTCATATAACATTAGTAGAATTGTGGCCTTTAGATTTAGTCCTCTCAAAATTTCCAATATTTTGCCTTTCCTAGATCAAACATGCTTAGACCTTTCCCGATCAAGGCATTTAATCTAATCTCCTTGAGGACTTGTAGATCTTACTCTCCACTAGATTGTACCATTTGGCATCAACATATGTTGACTGTGACTTTTAGATCTAATATTCATTGGTAATTATTTATCACATGTAATAATCTTCAGGATGAGAAGGACAAAATCTTCTACAGTGATTTCACTGAGGTAATTTACAGAAATTTGCAACAAAATGTATAGAATTGTAGTATATAGTCTCCATAGAAAACAGTACATTAGTAGTTCATCACTTATATTGCATAGGCTTACTCAAGTCAAAGGAATTGGTTACAATTCTACGGCTCACTGTTTATTAACATTCATTTTATGAGCACAGCTTGGCATGAGATATAAGTTCGAGGTAGTAACATTCCATTGCTAGAAGATGATTGCTTTATTATTGAATTTCAAAAGAAAAGGGGCATAATTTGCTTTTGCTATTTCCTCCCCATTGAATGAAATTGCTCAAATATTCTGCTGGTGATAGAAAACATTCTGCTAAAATTTGGAGGAAGAAAAAAGCTTCCTTTCAACAAGTAAAGTTCTATTGTCTAAAATAGTAGTAGCTGCAAGTATTATAATTTGGATTTGCTCCTCCAAGTTTGATTCTTCATATTTAATAATGCTTGAGATTTCTCACATTTAGCACAACATGAATGACTAAGTTGGTAGGCAAGTCAATGAAAATGAATTTGGATCTAAAGCATATACTACAAGAGGGTCTTTTTTATTAGCTCTGCTCAGCTCTTTACTTCTCAAAGTACAGGGTAACAATATCCCAAGCTTGAAAATTGGAAAGTGCACAGTGTTTGCCATGCATCTGCTTGTACCTTTGTTAAGCATTCACTAGGTGCTTCAGACTTTCTTATGCATTTTTACAAAACAGTTAATTACATTGTTGCTTGCCCCTGCTCATATGTTCTATTTGTTTCCTGGATATGGAAGCAAAACCAAAGCCAAATTAAAATTTGGAAACTGCAAATGGATAGAAGCTATTCCACACCTCACTTGGAGAATTTGCAGTAGATACATTCTATGTGGCTGTAGCTATACTAATCTACATGCAAGTAGATTTTCCCAATGTGCTTGGAAATGAATCACAAAACATGAACCAATGAACAGTTAACCTCTAGTTAATTCTTGTTGACAACCATACCCTATATTAATGTCTTGCACTAGCCCGCTGCATTTTCACAATGAATTGATTATGACAGCCTGTAGCTTCAAAGGAGTCTAAACACAAGTTAGAGAAAAAAGAAGAGAACCTACAGTCACCTATAACAAGATTTTGCCACATATTCACCTATCTCACATTCCAGTGTTTGTAATCTTTTACTCTGACAGAATTCCTTGTCTTCGATGAAGTTCAGAATTGTTAAAAGTTTAAAACTTCACACTTTGAATTCTTCTGGAACATTTTGAGCATCATGCTGCTGAAAAATTTTTGACGTATCATGCACACTATGAAATCTGCAAGTAACATGGTAGAACACAGAACATACTACAATTCAAGATAATAGGTATGTCTAGAAAAACCTCTCACATAGACAGGCCCTTAAGCTTTTCTAGCTTTACCCTAGTAGCCAATTTCCTTTCCTATGCATTATCAGTGATCACCCAAGCTCTGATGATGGATTGCAGTCCTTTTGTGAAACCATTCAGTACTTCATGCATTCAAAAGATTTCATAAAACTGTGTATTGTAAAAAGTATCATGCGCATCTGTACAGTATGAGATTCAACCTATCCAGTCAATACATGCTATAAACAGTAATTATTTTGTTACAACCATGAATAATGCTGGCATGAAGTTTGACAGACAACAAACCAGAGGTAGTTGTATGTGCATAAATTAACCCTTCTCCACTACTGACATGTGCTTGAAGCCTCCACAAACATCATCAAAATAACTTAATGCATTTAATGCATAATAATCCAGCAGGTGTCACTATGTAAGCCTTGTTAAAAGATGGTACTGCAAGAACTTCAATGAGATAAACTCAAGAATTACTTAGAATAAATCAATTAATTCTGAGCAGCAAGTACAAAAGCCTGTCTTGGTGAAATTGTGTACCTGTTGGATGCAAATTCCTCGCTGCCTCTGACTAACAACCCAGCCTCCGAATGCTGAAATTTTAAAAACCCAATGGAATTTTTG
Source organism: Sequoia sempervirens (assembly GCA_007258455.2). NCBI lineage: Eukaryota > Viridiplantae > Streptophyta > Pinopsida > Cupressales > Cupressaceae > Sequoia > Sequoia sempervirens. Next base: position 34,356 of record VDFB02108125.1, read on the forward strand.
AGCTTAAACATTACATAACCACAGTAAAACACATTCCAAATTCACAATAAATTTGTTGCCCAAAAAAACAATTATGACCCATTGTTCAAACAATTGTAAATAGCAGAAGCATTGATCAAGGACAACATACTTGATTTGAAGGAATGGGATTTATATAGTACTCCGTATCCCTATAACTCTTCACAATGAATGTTTTACAATCTGAATCATACCAATAAGTCGGTTAGTATAATGAATAGTCACGTGTGTAACAAAATAAAATGGCCATCATCTATATCAGAGAGAAATATCTAAGGAAAATTTCAAAAATATAGGAAATTTTAGTTATCATATAAGGCACTCATCATTTATGTTATAGAATCATATTACATAACTTTAGAGCTGATTTGAGAATTCACACAAGAGTCACACACAAATAGGGAAAATATAAAAATATAGGAAATTCCAATATTCGTACCATAGCAGCAAAAATCTTTTGGGGAAAAATCTTCAGCAGATTTATCCATGAAGTGTATGAGCAGATTTGACAAGGGATATATGCAGATTTAAGAAGGAAGATATATGAAAATAATTGCATCGAATTTGTGAAGAAGATATCATCAACAAGAAGATCTTTATGAAGGCATAGAAAGAGTTTCTCATCCATTGAAGAAGACTGTGTGTGTGTGTGTGAAGAATAAAATATATATCGGATATACACCAGCAAGTTAATGTGAAGAAGGAAGCAAAGTATACATCATACAAATATATAAGGAGTTTACTTGCAGATTTTATGAAGAAATTGTGAGGAATATTAGAGCAGAATTCCAGGAGAACATATGCAGATTGTATGAGGAGATTGTGAGAAATTTTATGGCAGGTTTATAATAAGTTTTTATAAGGAGATTTTAATCAGTTTTATGGCAGATTTATGATCAGCGTTATAGCAGATTGGAGAAGAAAATTATCTATATTGAGGTTGGTGCCGCCTCATATTTGTGAGGTTGGTGTCTCATATTATAGGGGTCGGTGCCTCTAGTAGGTTGGCGCCTACAAATTGGAGAAATTGGAGTTTCTTAGGGGTCAGTGCCTCTAGTAGGTTGGTGCCTACAAAATTTGTAGAAAGAAGATTAATAAAAGCAATATTTTTTCTGTGGTTTTCTCCAGCGACAGTTTCCATGTAAATTGTGTTGTTATTGTGTTGCTATTATTTGATTTCACATATGTGCTAATTTTGATTAAATCTTGAAGTGATTAAATAAGTTTTAAGAGGTAAAAAATTATTGTGCTCATCACTACATTTCTCTATTATTGATTTCCTTTTTATTACCAACATAACTAATTGAACAGATGACACAAGGTTATCTTCAGAATAAGTTTGAGAGGCTTTGTGTAGTGGTGGTTGATTATAATGGGAGTTAATGCCAGGGGGAAGGGCATATTTTTAGAGGCTTAGGCTCAATTACTTTTGTTCTTCATCAACACTTTTAAAATGAACCCACAAAAAACTGAAATGGTGGACAGGATATTGAACTGCTTATCAACTTTAATGCATTTACCTTCAATCTTTTGGACCTTTGGCTATTGCCATTATTCCCTATATTTTCCTTTAAAAATTAATACCACTATCTTGAGAGTATCCTAATGGTGCAAATGATGAAATAATGGATTGATCTCAACACTTCCTCCCTTGTGCATTTGAAAGAACTTGCAGTACAGATTTACCAATCCCCTTATGTTAAGCCAAATTCAAAAAATAACACATGATGGAAATGATATTTGAATTCTTATGGGAAAACAAAAGCAAAAAAACTGACACAATTAGCCACCAGTGAATGAGTTATTGCAAATTATGAATATGAGGTATTTATATGTTCTATTTATTGGCAATTATGAGAATCACTGTTCCGATACCCGTACCCAAACCAGTAACTTAGGTAAGAAGAGTGAGAAGATGCATTGGTATCTGAGGGGAAAGCAGAATAATAGTTCTTTCAGTGCTGATCCAAACAAGAAAAGGAATCAGCCAGATGCTATAAATGTGGCAAGAAAGATCACTGGTGTATGAATGTACAGAGAGAAGACACCAAAGCAACCACTTATTGTAAAGCATCCAAGCATGGTGAACACCTTGCAGGTAATGTTGAAAACTTGAAGGTTCTGCAGAGGATGAGCCATGCAACAATATTATATTACAATTTATGCCCTATCAACAAGTACCACTTCCTCCACTGAATGTTTTGTTAATAAAGGAGCCTCTTATCACATGATCATTGACAAAACATTTTTCAACAACTAGATCCAAGTAGCCCTTGGTCTGATACCATTTAATCCCAAGATTGAATTAGAAATGATAAATATCAAGGGTCATCCTAGGGATGTAGCGTCTCTTAAATATGTTTCTATATATTGCTGGTATTTTCAATAATTTGTTGTCTGTTTCAAATATCATAGGTGTCAAATACAAAGCAAATTTTGATGACAAAGGGCATGTCACCATGGATCACAATGCACACTAGTGAAGGTAATTGCTAGAAGAGTTGAAGAGGAAGGTCTATGAAGATAAACTGATCAGATTTATGAGTTCAGGCATATGAGGTTTGGCCGTATTCATTATTGCACTCTACCTCTGGTTAAGGAAATGATGTGTGATTTCAACATTGGAGACATGAAGGACGCAAGAAATGTGCATTTGGCAAGCACACAAAGGCAGCTTTTCCAGGGAGCAAAAAGATTCGATACATTTTGATGCATGCAAGACAATGTCTTCAGCATACTTCACTGGCTGTCAATACTATGTAAGCTTAAGTCACAATTTGAGTACAAAGTCTAGGATTAATTTTCTTAAAGCAAAGTCAGAAGTCTTTCCATGTTTCAAGAATTCAAGACCCTATCAAAAATAAATATGAGAAGATCAGACGCCTTTTTTGAAAACCGAGGTGAACATATCTCCAAGCAATTTGACAGTTTTTGCAAGACAACAAGTATAAAGAAGGTTTCGAATAAACCTCAGAAAAATACATTTCCAGGAAGGAAGAACTGGTATATAATAGACTCCAAATTCATAATACATGATATGGATCTGCCTCTGTCAATTTGGGCAGAATCATGCAACATAATCGTTTATGTGCTAAACAGATGCCTTTGTAGGATTAGCAAAGAGAAAATACTGGAGGAAGCTTACATAGGTGAGATACAAGATGCTTCAGACTTCAGAGTGTTTGCTACCCTGTGTATTTTCACAGATACAAGCTTGAGCCCTCTAGTGTTAAAGGCATATTTGTTGAGTACAAAGACACATCAAAGGGGTACAAAATTTATCTGCCTGGTTGGTGGAAGGTGGTAATGACCTGAGATGTCAAATTCAAGGAAGATGGATGGACTTCCAGTACATCTGAAACCTCTCGAATGATTGAAGAGACTGATACTCCAGCTGATCTGTTTTTAATCCAACTAAAAGTGCTCATCAATCAAGTCCAGAATCCAGTTCTAGAGGTACAAAGTCAAAAGGTACAACAAGAAAAACTTACATAACTTATATATATGCTATAGGAGGCAAAAAAGTTTGTGAGTAATCCACAATCAATAAGTAAACCTTCCAAGAAAATTATTATTGATCTTGCTAATATGTCTTCAATTGTTAATGCAGAAACTATTACTTTTGAGGAGGCAGTAACGAGCTTGTATACTGTGAAGCCATGCAAGAAGAGTATTCTTCAATTTCTGAGGAATGAATGTTCAGGAGGAGGTGCCTTGACCTGTGGTGAGACCAATGTTTGATTCCAAGTGGCTATACAAGAACAAGCATTCAGCTGATGGAACAATAGGGAAGTACAAAATTAGGTTCATGGTTCAACAATTCTCTCAAAGGGAAGGAATAGACTATGAGAAGACTTTTGCTGCAGTGGCCAAGTATACTTCTATTTGTTCCCTCTTCCATCAGTAGTTTGTTTTGGATGGAGTTTACATCAGATTGGTGTAAAGACAAGTTTCCAGAATGGAGAAATTACTGAGAACTGCATAGAGCAGCTTAAGAGTGTTCAAGTCCATGGGCAAGATGATCTTTTGTGAAGACTAAAGAAAGACCTATATGGAATAAAGCAGACATCTCATGATTGGTACACCCAAAGCAATGAGAATTTAGCTATGACTGGTTTTGTTAAAACAGCGGCTGATTGAAATTCATGTCCTTAAAAGTGAATCTAACTTGTTTTTTTTAGTGCTCTGTGTGAACAGCTTGGTATTGACAAGTAGCTTTTCACAGATTGTTCCTTAGTGCAAGGAAGAGCCAAGTCGTTGGTTTAATATTAGCAATGCACTTTCTATGAGAAAACATGCAAAAGGTGCTGTCCAGATACAGTATGTATCTAGAGATTCTTAAGTGGCCAAAATTTTAAACAAGCATCTTCCTAAGGGGAAATTGAGACAATGCAAGAACATCTTGATATTGTGTACAACACTTTTCTCACAAAGAGGAGTGTCAAAATGTATTACTCATAAATATTCTTCGCACCTTAGAGCTTAGTACACATTATTTATTTTATGAAAATATTTTTTAGTGATATTTGAGGGATCCTTTGAGAGAGAGAGAAAAAGAAATTATATTAATGTCCACAAGAAACCAAAATAGATCATGGGACTCAAAAGTGCAAGAGTTTACAAAGAAAGTTCTAGGAGGAAATTCCTAGAGAGGCCCCACAAAGGTGGAGAACCAAAAACAAAATATAAAACAGTATGGGACCACCAACATAGGTGGTCATGAAATCAATATAAATAGCCATGCAAGGGGAACAAGAACCCCAAAGAGCATAAGTTGAATGCTAGAGAGAAGAGGGTCTCATCAAGTATCACATTTAAGGAGAGTTAACCTAAAGGACACTGTATCATGAAACCTTATTTAGGGTTTAGAGTTAGTAATTATTAAAGTTAGAATTCTAGTGATTGCAGCCTTAATTATATAAATTGCCTGCTTGGAGGAGAAAGTGGTGCATCCCCTCTATTTATTTATTTTTTAGTTAAACTCAGATTCACTCACAATCAGTGAGTTGCATGTGGGCAGACCAGCTTGGAGGAGATTTTGCATGGACTAATAATTTGTATTTGAAATGATGGTGAGTTTGGGCCTGCTCCACTTTAGGTTAGCGTACTGCTGATTGATAATAATTTTAGCTGTGTGTAACTCACAGTCAAGCTTGTTGGGAGATTCTCTCCCAAAGGGAAAGGGTTCGTCCTTATTTAGAGAGATTATATATGTGTTTCTTGCAACTGAAATTCCACAAGAAGAAGAACCTTCCTATTAAAAGTGTTTCATGGGAGACCCAGCCTTTGAAAAAAACAATATTTATCTTCCTATGCTTCAAGAAAAGCATCTCAAGGAAAGAAACTTTGCTACATAGTAATATAGCTTATTGTAAAGCATACTAACTGTCTAAGTCACCATATTCGGCCGAATATCAACTTGAAATTCAAAATTTGTTGAATTTCAAAAAATAATTGAAATTCGTTCATATTCGAATACATTCGTACGGTAAAAAATTTTGCATTAAAAAATCTCAAAATATTAGCAAAAATTCGTCGAGGGCATTGTGATTTTATTAAAAGATATTTAAAAACATTTTTTAAGGTTTTTTTTTTCCGCATTTTTTGCCGTAGGTGTTATCTTTCTCTGATTATCCGCATGGGCTTGTTTGCATTGCTGCACAAAGTACTTGCGAGTGTCGGTGTGAGGCAGACGCGTTAACTCGTCCATCGTGCACTTGACCATGAGCGAGTCGTCAGGATTCAAACAGCTGGAGCTGAAGTTGGACCGTAAACGAACTCGAGCAAGTCTCAAGCACCAGTGGGTTTGGAGAGCTTCGATGCTGGCGACTCCTTGGCCTTCGATTTATTATTTTCAATATGTTCTTAAGATCATTTCTTTTGTTATGTTTTTATATTTTTTTAATATTATTTATTTATGTTATGTTTTCATATATTTTAATATTATTTTATATGTAATATTATTTTTATTTATCTTCATTTGTTATTTAATTTTGTTTTTTATTTATAATGTTAAAATTTAATATTTTAAAATAAATAAATTAAACTTTTATTATAATATATTTATTATCTAATATATAATTTAATTAATTTATTATTTATATATTAATAATATTTGAAATTTAAAGTATATTTTTAAACATATTTTATTATTTATTTTGTTTTTTGTTTAGCTTTATTAATATATTTAAACATATTAGTATATTAATATTATTTTTTATTTATTTTAAGTTTATTACTTATATTTTTAAAAAATCAAAATTATATAAGACGAATTTAATTCGAATTTTTTACTTTTCGAATTTTTTTCTTGTCGAATTTCATCCGAATTTCAATGTTGCCGAATTCGAATTCGAACCTAGTGACTTAGCTAACTGTAATGTTGACAAGGTATACTTATCATGATCATAAGCTGTAAAGAATTTATATTTTGTAATATATTTTTGTATGTCATTCATCATCGGTACAATAATATTTAACACAATACTTTTCTATCCTAGAATAGAGTGTTGCAGAAAAGAGATAAAACAAATACAAATATACATAACTTTCTACACTGGGAAATAAATGATAGTCTAAGAAAACATGTAAATCCTAGCAAAAGTAGATCAGCTTTCATATAGATCAAATCACATCATCAAAATTCATCTTTCTGAATGGCCATCAAGAAATGCATACCTTTCCTCTTCCTCTTATTTGTGCTTGGTTCTTCAAATTCTGGTTCCTGTTATTGAAAGCAAGGAAATATGAGGATAGACTCAGCATATGAAGAGGTAGACAGAAGCCAAGTTAAATTCTTCTTCCAAACCGTCAAGCAAATCACCTCCACCAATTTTATTGTAGTGAACCTAATTTCTACCTTAGATAATAATATATACATACTGTCATAACCTTTTACAGAGTTGTGTATTAAAAGCAAGGTTGGATGCATAAGCTACCATTACCATAAATCTAAGTTACAGGTTGGGGTTCAGATTTGAGTATGCCAGTATGGCAAGAAAAACAATTGGGATTGGGCTTGTTTTAGGTGCATACATATAAAATCATAAATCTATACATATTTGTAACATAAAAACAGAATTTGATATCAGAATACCACATAGCATGCATATAATAAACAAAACAGCCATAAAATTTTAAAATACTACTTTGATGTCAATTTGTCAAATTTGAATGTTGTAATAGCTATTCACTATTAAATATTAGGAAAAATGAGGATAGAAGTATGAAGAAGTAGATGGAAGCAATGTTATATTCTTCTTCCAAACCTTGAAGCAAATCACCTCCACCAATTTTATTGTAGTGAACCTAATTTCTACCTTAGATAATAATATATACCTACTGTCATAAGCTTTTACAGAGTTGTGTATTAAAAGCAAGGTTGGATACATAAGCTACCATTGCCATAAATCTAAGTTACAAGTTCAGGTTCAGGTTTGAGTATGCCAGTATGGAAAATAAACAATTGGGATTGGGTTTTTTTTAGGTATATATACATATAAAAAACATGTAAAAACATAAATGCATACATATTTGCAAAATAAAAACAGAATTTAATTTCAGAATACCACATAGCATGCATATAATAAACAAAACAGCCATAAAATTTTAAAATACTACTTTGATGTCAATTTGTCAAATTCAAATATCATAATAGCTATTCACTATTCAATATTAAAATAATAAAATCAGCAATCTGTGCAATATGGGTCTTCATAACAGTCATCATCATCATGGGCATTAGATGATTTAGGTAGATTAAAAGAATAACATTCACTATCCAAAGAAATCAAAGGAGCTTACGTAAAACATATACTTACATCGGCAGCATTGTCAGCCATCTGAGTTGTTTTCTGTTGCTGGAAAGCACTTATTACTTGCTCATGTATAGCTCTCTTTCTCCTCATTATATCAACAGCTTGACTAACAGGTATCTGAAAGATTCAATAATACTTAAGAAACAGAATTCTATAAAATATTCAGGCAGTCACACAGTACACCTGTAGACAATAAATTAATCATTTTTTAAAGTGAATTTGTATAAACTACAAATGAGAATACAAAGACTCAAAGAAAATGTCTAAAAAATAGAAGCATCCAAAAGTTTTGACTCCTTACTATTATATGCACGTTATTCTATATTTTCACTTCATCATATCCATTATCTACACACCTTGAAAATAACACATTGTAACAAACTACTCCTTAATATATAAAATAGATTATATTTTTGACTTAGTCAAATTAGAAAAATTAAGAAATTGTAATGTTCGTTAACAAAAGGAAATGTAAAAGATGTTTAAATGGATTATATTCTATATCCTTTCATATAATGTTTTGATATTATTAAAAATAAAATATTGAATTCCTCATTCTCTTGAAACCATTTCTGCAATTTCTTAATTTTTCTAATTTGACTAAGTCAAAAATATAATTTATTTTCTTAGGATTCCTAGCCCTAAAGGTCATCTTGTAGTCATCATAGATGCATTGGGTGAAGGTTTAGAAGGTGTACATATGCAAGAAGGTTAAGTTGTAACTTATGAGTTTAGAAAACTTCATCTTTATGAGTTAATTATACTCCACATGATTTAGTGCTCACAACAATACTTCATGCATTACCAACATTGAGACATTATTTACTAGGTAAGCCACTTGAGCTCAAATCTGATTACTTGGGACTCAAGTATATCTTTATTAAGCTAATTCTCAATGCCGCCAACGGCAATGGCTAGAATCCCTATATGGCGATGACTTTGACATCAGCTATATTAAAGGCAAAGAAAACTGGGTGGCTGATACTCTTAGTCAAAGACAGCATATTGTTGTGATAACTACTGTTCATTCATAATTTCAAAAACAGGCTTTGAGAAACTTCGTGGGAGATGAATTGTATAAGCCAGTTAGAAAGCTCTTGTAACTTGCAAGATTTTAAATATGAAGGAAACCATTTTGAGCCAAGTGGATTATTAAAATTCAAGGGTTTCCATATAATGTCCCTACTCCCAGTTTGCTCTAAAATTCATCTATTGATCACAAATTCCACAAACTAAGGTTAGGGCTTTCACCTTATCAAATGAATAACTCTTTAATGATATAATCCTGGATTGAAACCTGCATTCACCACATGAACAACATTCCCCAATATGGTTTATCTATTTGTCAGCATTAGACAATTACATCACATTTATAGATATTCAAGAAAGCAACATATGATAAACTAGGAGGAGGGACATGGAGGGTCCGCCTGAAGTCATATGCCAAGCCTAAGAGGTTGCATACCACAACTCTCCCCCTTGGCGACTTGTACCTACTTTCCCCATCCATATCACAACCTCGGAAGACACATGCCAACTTGTGGGAATGGGTGGAGATCACAAGCGGTCTTGGCACTTACCACTCCTCAGGCCCATCCTCACCTTGGGATTGAGCGGAGATCTTGAGTGGGAATTTTAGGCTCTCACCGCTTCCTCAAGCCCTTTCCACAAGGTGGGTTTCAGACACTCATGCATATTTATCATCAGAAATTATACATGAAGTACATTTAATTATTCATGGCAAAATGCATACACATGTAAACAATAATTGGCAGAATACACCCAAATATAAGATATATCTGATAATAGCAATTGGTGGTGATGACTGGACAAATTCTCCTTTGTCTCCTAGTCTGTATGTTTCTTCTAAGGATCCGTTCTCAAGTTTCACAAGATATTGCTTAAAGAGAAACAGCAGATTAGTTTCAATTGATTAATAACAAATAAGGATTAATAATTGCTGCAAGCATCATTATTGCATAATGTAAGTAATACACACACACACACACACACACACACACACACACACACACACATACACACACATACACATATACATATACATATCTATATATATATATATATATATATATATATATATATTCCCATGGTCATTTTATATGCACTTATCTGATTAGGTCTACTGCTGCACTCAGAGATAAGTTCCAGGCTTCTCATTTATTTCCTTTTCTATTTTAATGTTCCTGTTGGACCTACATATATTCCCTTTTGACCTACAAATTTATATCTCTACTGATGGTATTCTGTATGCAGATTTATTATAGTAATCTTTCCTGATTATACCTCTTGTTATCTTCCAATCTGCATATATACTCCTAAATAAATCTCCTCTCTATGATTCTCTCTTCTCCTCGTTGTATATCTTTAATCCCTCTTAATTTCTTAAGCTTCTCTATCTATCTCTCCTCACCCCGGTTCTTTAGTTCTATTTGTCTTTTTAAATGCTTATTTCTCCTCAAAAGAAACACCCTTTTGGACTGATATGACCACTCGATGGGTCATGACTTTTAGTTTAGATTTAACCATTGTTTGTTAGGAATAACTATATATCTACTCTAATCACTGCCTCCTTTATTATTGATTATTGCTATTTAATTAATTATTGCCGGTCCTCTTTGCATATACTTTGCTACTGCTTTTATCTCCTATTGCCGTCTTAAAGCATTATTGGATTTCTGCCTTTGCAGTGTATTTAAAACCCCCTTGATTCAAGGTATCATTCTCTTCTTAAACCCACCCCTCTCTAACATGTAGCCGATCTGTATTTATTTATAATCTGTTTTTGGCATGATATATCTTTATTTATAATTGGCTCCTCTTAACTATTAGTTTGTTGCTTCATGAAGTAAATGACATTTGTTATTCTAATAACACCTCCTTAACCGTTGCCTTTTGTTGTTAGGGATTGCTGTATATAATATTGGTTTATATGATTTCCTTTGCTGTCTGTTAACCTGGGATCGCTGCCTTATGAAATATAGTGGCTGCTGTCACACATTATATATTTCCTTGTTTTTATTTTTTTATATTAGCTTTTACATTTTATAATAATAGTATATTATGGTAATTGTAATTAATTATCATATTATGATAATTATTACATTAAATTGCTAATATTTCTTAGTATATATTTTGTTATCTATTTTATTTATTTATTTACATTTGAATGCTTGATATCTTAGTGGTGTAATTTCGGGGTCATGACATTCCATTAGATTTCAAGACACAAAAGGCAAACATGGTGACTCAAAGACAGCGGCACAGGACTGTAATAGAGGTTTTTTTTAATCTTTTTGCAATTCCAATTTCTCTAAAATATTAGGCATCTAAAAAATTCTGCAAGGAGCATATTTACTTCCATCAAAGTGGCTTAAACCATATTTTTGATTAATTGAATTATAATAACCTCTTTACCATGCAACTTGTACCCTTTTCAGGTATCCACCAATTCCACCCTTTTGTCTTACAGCTCAAAAGTTTCCAAGGCTTTTCAACAAACCTATTCTATGCAAATTTTTCAATCATTGCATTCCTTGAGACCATATTTCTTTCAGGCATTTTGTCAAACAGTTCACATGCCTTCTATATGCTTCCCCACTTGTTCTAAAGCTTTCAATTTGCACTAGATGAGAGGATGTTCACAAAGGTTGCATAACCTACATTTACACCTATCGATTGCATATGCATATAAGTTTCAAAGGCCCTTTCAACTAATCCATTTTTTGTGTGTATTTCAACTATTGCAGTCTTTGAGAAAATATATTTATTTGAGGCATTCTGTCAAGCAGTTCATGTGCCAACACAACCTTTTTCCTTGTCATCCCATTGTCATTCATGAATATTGTTAGGTTGTGATGACTTAGCATGTGGGATGGCTTTCCCCCTCAACTTAATTCGTTTTCCTGCCACATGACTATTGAAGAAGTTGAAGCCATCGGTATTTTGACTATAATTCATTTTCAGTTTTACTTTTACCTACACACGACTATGGTTGGAGATAACACCTTTGAGCTCAATATTTCAACCATAGAAACAAAAATTAGCATTAAATGCTTTTGCTTTTTAAATTTAGGTTGCAGTACTAATAACTAGAGTATTACTAATTTTTTATGTTGTCTCCCTTTTGCTAGGTTTCAAAAAAAATTTCTAAAAAAATGTGCATTTGAAAATAGAAGAATAGGTGGCAAACCAAGGGATCCTTGCTAGAAACATTGGACACCAGGTGCAAGGCAAGGAGATGTTATTTGTATTCATTGCACTAAGCTTATGAACAATGGCATAAATCAACTTGCACAAATCCCTTGCCAAGATGTTACACCATGCATAGTAGTTGGTCCAGAGGTTGAGAAGGAGGCAAAAACACTCCTAGCAGCATATGAGCAAAGGAAGAAAAAAAGGAGAACAGCAAACACTGCCAATTTTCAGTTCTACAAGGTCACGTGGAGATATGGGGGGTTCTTCTTTCATTGGGCCATGGATACAAGGATCAAGAAGTGTGGGCAGCCATAGTTCTAGCTTTTTTGTCCCCCATAACAATCCTGGTGCGCAACTTTCATTGGAAGGTATTGCAAGGAATAAAGAATTGCAACATGAGGCAAAGTTGGCACATGCAAGATTGGTACTACAATACTATTTTGTCCAATATTGCTTCAAATCCTTATTGGGAAAATTTGGTCAGTAAATTGATTATGGCAAGTAAGGGGTACAAGGCCCCAAGTCGTCATGAGTTGATTGGGCCATTATTGCAATATTTAATCCAAAACATATGTCGACTAGTAGAAGAACAAAAGAGAAATTGGAAGAAGGCTGCACCATTTTATCTGATAGGTGGACAAATGGCAAAAATAGGACACTCGTCAACTTTTTAGTGGCTTCAAGTGAACAATTAGTATTTTTTAAATCAGTCAATGCCTCCAATGAAATAAAAAATGCAAAGACTTTGTGCAATATGCTGGATGAGCTGGGAATGAAAAATTTTATTCAAATTGTGACCAACAATGCAACTACATATGTGACAGCTAGTAAACTTCTAGAGGCAAGGCACCCAACATTATTTTTGAGCACTTTTGCAACCCATTATCTTGACCTACTCCTTGAGGACATAGGGAAACTAAGTTGGGTGAAGAATGTGGTTGAAGATGCAAGGAATATCACAAAGTACATCTACAATCACATATGGGTCCTAAATCTTATGAGAGAACACACTGATGGTAAGGATCTCATGCGATCAGGAGTCACATACTTTGCTACTAATTTCCTCACCTTGCAAAGTATATTAGCTACAATGCCCAACCTTACGCACATGTTTGTAAGTGAAAGCTAGTTGTAGAGTCAGTATTGTAGGAAGGTTGAAGTAGAGGTCATGAAGACCATTTTTTATGATAGATTTGGTAAAAGCATAGAGAAGATCATCAATGGAAGTTTTCAAACTTCGATTTCTATTTGAACCATTGGTTAGGGTTCTATGATTGGCGGATGGGGATTAAAACCCTATGGGGTATCTAGATGAAGCCATAGATAAGGCTAAAGAGGCGGTTTGTTCTAAAATGAATTGGTAATTCTATTACTTGCTTGCATTAACAAGAAGGAAAGATTACAATATATAGCAGTTACAGAGCATTGCAGATATTAATGAATCTAGCTACTTCAACTACCTACAGTTGTAGACATTTAAGATGTCTAACAACCTCTACCTACTCACTACAAAAGACATTTAAGATGTCAACTAACTAATTATATTTAATATTGACCATTAACTATACAGAGATATATTATTCTAACACCCTCCCTTAATGGTCAATTTGTCAACAACACCAAGTTGCCCTCTGAATTTGACAAACTTATCTGAGCTCAGAGACTTGGTGAGAATATTCGCAATTTGATCCGCTGTTGGAACATACTGCAATTGAATTGATCTATCTTGTACCAGCTTGCAGATGTAGTGACAATGAAGCTCGACATGCGTGGTACGTTCATGGAAGACTAGATTTTTGGCCAGTTTGAGCACCCCTTCATTATCAGTGTACAAGGGAGAAGGTCCTGCTTGTGACGTGCATGTCAAAAAGCATCCTGTGAAGCCAAATTGCCTCACGTGCTGCCTTAACTGTTCCTCAATATTCTGCTTTAGTCAAGGAAAGAGCCATTGCCTACTGCTTCTTGTTGGTCCATGTTACAGCACCTGTACCCAAACTAAATACATACCCAAAAGTAGATTTTTGGTCATCCACTAATCCTACCCAATTTGAATCTGTCTAACCATCAGCTTTGGATCCTTGCATCTGCCATACAGAATGCCATAATCTAAAGTGCCCTTAACATATCTCAGCGCTCACTTCGCTGCAATCCAACGATCAGCTTTTGGAGCTGTCATGAAGCAAGAAATGTAGCTCACGACAAAACTGATATCAGGTCTAGTGGCAGTGAGGTAGATGAGACTACCCACTAGTTGCCTGAATGTCGTTTCATCGACTGGAGGTGAATCAGATTTGGCTGATAACTTCAGCCCCTTTCTCCATAGGTGTGGAGACAGGTTTACAATCCTACACCCGAAATTTGTCAAGCGAACTTCGAACATATTTAGACTGAGAGATAAAAATACTATTAGTTGTCTGCCAAACCTCAATACCCAAACAATAATGGAGAAGCCCCAAATCTGTCATGTCAAAAGCCTGACACAAATCCTATTTGATTGTTGCAATCAAAAGTGTTGAACTGCCAATAATGATCAAGTCATCAACATAGACAACAAGAAACAAAAGATCGTCACCAAAGTGCTTGACATACAAATTAGAGTCAGAAGGGTTGCGCTGAAAACCATGATCAACCAAGTACTAATCAATCTTGATGTACCATGCACGAAGAGCTTGTTTTAGTCCATAGAGTGCTTTCACGAGCCTACATACTTGATGCTCTTTGCCAACAACCTTGAAACCAGGAGGTTGCGTCATGTAGACTTCTTCCTGCAACTCACCGTTGAGGAAGGACTCTTGACATCCATCCAAACTGAGCGGCAATAGCGAGAAGAAGACGAATTGTGCTCATCTTGGCAGTAGGAGCAAAAGTCTACTCATCATCAATGCCCTCTCGCTGTGTGAATCCCCGAGCAACTAATTTGGCCTTGTATTTATCCAAAGTACTATCTACATGATACTTGACCTTATAAACCCATTTGCAGCTGATAGGTTTCTTCCCAGGTGGAAGATTAGAAAGAATCCAAGTATGATTCTTCAAAAGACTATGATATTTTGTCTCCATAGCCTTTCCCACTCTACAATTCCTTTAGCCTCTAAATATGTCTAAGGCCCATAGATGTTGTGGATGTTGGCCATAAGAGCAAAATTGACTGTGTTTTGCTGCTTGCTCTTTCTACGAGTTGATCTACCCTCAATGAGTTCATCATCATGAAGATCTCCGATAGTCTTGAGCCACCACTTAGGCCAACGAGTAGAAGTGTACCAACATCTAAAATAGGAGAAACATCTCCTGAGATTTCTAGAACAAAGCCATCTATATGTGAGTCTTGAGGAAAATCAGGTGGTGCTAGATCATGATTAATAGACTCCTCATCTTCAGAGTCAGAATGCTCGGAAGCCCTCCCATCAGGGGAACCAAGAGGAAGACAAACACCCTCATCAGAAACCTTCATAGGCTGATCCGCAAGACTGGTAGTAGGAAGAAATGGACCAGTAGTCTCATCAATCACAACATCACGACTGAATATGAGACGATCTGTCTCCACATCAATCAACTTGTATGCTTTGTGATTGTCATTGTAACCAGTAAACATAAGTTGCTGGCTCTTAGAATCCAGCTTGGCACACTTGGCGTCTGGAATCCAGACATGAGCTGTAGAACCAAAGACTTTCAAATGGCCCACCTTAGGCTGACATCCTGACCAGGCTTCTTTTGGAGTCATCTTCTTAACGGCTTGTGTAGGTGACCGATTCAGGAGGTAGACTATAGTATAAACTGCTTCATCCCAGTATTTCTTAGGGACATTTCTATACTCCATCATAGAACGAGCCATTTCAATAATGGTGCGATTTCTACGTTCAATGACACCATTCTGCTGAGGGGTGTATGGTGTGGTGAGTTCGCGTTTAATGCCATGTGTAGCACAAAAAGTAGAGAAGTCGGCTGAACAAAACTCCCCCCCATTATCTGACCTTAGAGTGACAATCTAAGAACCTGATTCTTTTTCAAGTAAGGCCTTATATTGCTGAAATGTGCTGAACACATTTGATTTATGTTTCAAAAAATACACCCACATTTTTCTACTAAAATCATCAACAAATAATAAAAAGTACCTGGACCCAATAACAGATGGAGTGTTCATTGGTCGACATACATCAGCATGAACCAATTAAAGTACCTTGGAGGCTCACCAAGAATCACCATTTGAGAATGGTGTCCAATGTTGCTTCCCAGCTTGACAGGCTCCACAAGCTCCATGATGTTGAGTTTGGATCTCAGGTAGACCAGCAACCAAACCCTCCCAAGACAGTTGAGAGAGATAATGCACATTCAAGTGCCCATAACGCTGATGCCAAAGTTTGCTAATGGAAGTACTCCTAGCTGCCAAAGCGTGCTCCTGAGAATCACCAAAATCAGCAAGTCTATATAGAGCATGATCCTCAAGTCCCATAGCGATTGTAGTAGAAATCTCCCTATCAACAATGTTGCAGGTGGACGAACTAAAAACAACATTCAACTAGGGAGAATGCCGCATGATCTGGCTGACAAAGAGAAGATTATGTTCCATGCCTAGAACATAGTAGACATCAAGAAAGATTAAATTTCTTCCTCCTGAGTGAATTTGGGCAGTGCCCTTATCAGCAACTATGTACTCTTTGCCTCCTCCAAAAATGACAGAATCAGAGAATGGTTTGAATTTTGTGAACCAATCCCGACGATGAGTGAAATGCCGCGAAGCCCTGGAATCAATATACCAGGCAAAAGATTGTACTAGATCTACAGTTCTTTTGGCCATAAAAGCATAGAATGCAAATTCTTTCTGCTCAGAGTGTTCTGCAACATTTGCCTTCTATTGAGACCCTCCCTGCTTCTTTTGTTCAGAAGCCAATCGAACCCGACAATCAGCCTTCATGTGACCATATTTATGGCAATAATTGCACTAAACGTTTTTTTTCTTCTTGCTGTCCTGAGAAGAACCAGAGCCTTTCAGCTGAGAAGATTAAGCCTTCCCTTTGTTCTTAGCAGAAGATTTGGCAGAGAACACTTGCTCTGTGGAGGTGGAACTAGTACTGCTCCCAAACTGTTGTCTCCAACGATCCTGTTGTAGAAACTTGTTACACAAGCCTGGAATCTTCAAATCAACATTTGTTGAAGTAATATTCAGCATTTCAATGAAATGCTCATAAGATTTTGGCAGACTCTTCAAAGTGATGATGACCATGTCCTCTTCCTCCATTGTTCGACCAATCGCCTCCCACTGATCACGAATGTCCTTAATCTTTGTCAGATGTTCCTGTAAGGACATTTTCTCATCCATCATGATGGAAAAGAGCATGTTCTTGAGAAAGAACGCTCTGCTCTTGTCGGAGGTTTCATGAAGGGCCTTCAAATGATCCCAAATTTCCACAACAGTTTTGCCAGATGATCCCTGAGGTAGTTGCTCATCTGTGACTGAGAGTTTGATGAGCATGACAGCTTCTCGGTTGCACTCATCCCATTTGTCCTAATCCTTTCCAACAGTGGTAGGACGTGTAGACGTGCCCAGAACAACTGCATCATGACACCGGTACTCAAAGATAGTCAACATGCACTACTTCCAGGTGTTGTAATTCTTCCCATTGAACTTTTGGCTGCTTTCGAGCATTATATTTGTCAAAGATGCCATCACGTACCCTGAAGTCAAACTAGTGAAGGCACAAAAACCACTACACTGAAAACAAAAACAAGTTTTGCAAGACAAATTTCGAGGCAGAAATCAAAACCCTGGCATGGATTCGAGGTATAAAACCAATGCAGAGTTTTTAAGACAAAACCAAAAAAAATTGAATACCAAAAAAATTCGACAGCACCTGCGTGCACAAATTTCGAGGCACGAACTTTGAGACACCTAGAAAAAATTGGAGACAACCCAGTTGAGATCTCGAAAAACCCACAAGGAATCTGCAATTGAAAAAAAAAATTGACTTCAAATCACTGGTCAAAACCCTAGTCGAACTGGCAGAAACCCTAAGCGGCCATGAAAACACAAAAAAATGCAGAAAACGGTTTGAAATCTTTTGAGATTGTAGCACAAAAATTGCAGAAACCCTGGCCATTGCGAGTTAAGCAAAGGCGATCATCTAAGGTTCAAAAAACAAGTCAAAAAAATGTGCCCAAATCTTCTTATAGCGCAGGCTAAAAACACGAGCAAGAAGGTCGCAATCTTCAAAATACAGAGATCGTCACTAAAGAAAGCCATAGAGGTCACAATTCAGAAAATACGACCTTTTCTTCTTCCTTCAAAAATCTGCAGCCATCAGCTCGAGCAGAAGACACGGATAAAAAATTCGTCGCAAGTTTAAAGAGATACAAACAGAGGGAAGAGACACATCACCCAGAAGAGAGACGTGCTAAACAAAACGCGCGCCCAACCAAAATAGAGAAAACATGAGGCCAAAGAACTCTGACTCCAGAAATCGTGCCCTCAATAATTTCAGATTTTTCAAAACCAGACCCACGATTTTCAACGAGTAAGACTCGCAAAAAAATCAAAGCAAAAAAAAAATTCGAACTTCAGAATACAAAGAGCCACGAAAATTCAATCTTCAAGAGTTTTAAAAAAATTCTTTCGAAAATTTTTGGAAGATTAATTTTCAGTCACCTGGACTCTGATACCATGTTCTGAAATGAACTAGTAATTCTATTACTTGCTTGCATTAACAAGAAGGAAAGATTACAATATATAGCAGTTACAGAGTACTACAAATTTAATGAATCTACCTACTTCAACTACCTATAGCTGTAGACATTTAAGATGTCTAACAACCTCTACCTACTCACTACAAAAGACATTTAAGATGTCAACTAACTAATTACATTTAATATTGGCCATTAACTATACAGAGATATATTATTCTAACATGATTCAACACTTGTATGGGTCAAACAAGACCAAATATGAACCCATATAACAAATAAATGATCAAAGGTGGAACCAACTCCACCAACATATTCATGTTCTTGCCTACTATTTGAACCCCAAATTTTATCTCTCCTACTTTCAAAGCAAATGCAAAAGTTCTTCTTGGCCTCAACACATGTATTGAGAGATTGGTTGATGATGATGACCTTCAAGACCTCACACTTGATGAAATATAGAGTTATAGGAAGGTCGTGGGGGCATTGTTTTCTTCAATTTTTTGCATTTGTAGGAGAGCCACTCTGCAACCAAGTAATAAAATGTGTAATTTTAATCTACTATCTATTTTAATTGTTAAAGTTTATTAAAATCCTAAGGTATAAATAGCAATTGTTATGTTTGCAGATTTGTGCTGAAAAGATTATAGTGCCACAACACCCGATCTTCAAAAACTTGCCATCTACGTTTTATCTCAACCTTGTAGTGCTTTGGGTTGTGAGCACAACTAGAGTGCTTTTGAGGCCATTCACACAAAAAAGCATAATAGATTGACTCAAAAGTGCGTGAATGACCACCTTTATGTGTGGTACAACTTTCGATTGCATGAAAAGAAGGTACAAGGGCAAGGTTCACATGAAGCAGTTGACCTTGATGGCATTGATCCATTTTGTCATGTCCCCTTTCTCAAATTAAGATAATTAATGATATTATTTAAGTTGGGCCTGACAATCTCTAATTTTAAGGGCAACTTAATAATATCATTATAATTAAAATAAAAGGTGTTTTTAAACACTAGTATTAAAATAAAATTATTTTTAAATACTTAAAATAAATAAATAAAATTAAAAATTATATGTATTTTTAAATACTTGGAGTGAAATTGAGGACCGAAGGGCCCAATTCGAAAAGGTATATCAAGGAGGCACCTATCTTTATTTGAGGATCATTTTGAAGCTATCATTTGCATACTACTTTCAGATTTGAGCAATTGTTCAATCTAGGGCATCCAAGGACAAAAACCCTTGGCGTGTTCAAATTCTAGAGGACGAAAACCTTTATTTCCCATTTAAGTGATTCCATTTGAGGATCACAATTGTGCTGACTTGTTGAGGATTTGAGGAATATTTTCAATCTGTTAAAGTGCTGCTCCAGTAGCACTACAGTTTTTGTTGCTGATTTTTGGTGATTTCATGCAATTCGGTATTTTGTTGCCATCTCATATTTGAAGTTTCCTATATTGACTTTTCAAAAATTTGGGAGAGTCATTGTGCGGCCAAAGGTGTTCAATCTGAATTATACAGGTCTATGACAGTCAACCCTTGCTAAACACCACAATGGGAGAGGGAAATTCAATCAATTTGGATATTAGACCTACCATACCAGCTGGTGGTTACATTATTTCAGTCATCCAACATAGGCAACCAGCCTATTGGAGTGAAGTGCCATCATTTTTAGGAGGATATTAATCAGATTTAAGCATTTTGCATGTGTTTTTAGGCCTATTCAGAGCTGCAATCCACATCTACAAACATATAAACTAGGGTGACATGTTTTAAAGGGTGGATCTAGTAAACATCAGTCGATGTTCCATACTTGTCATCAACAAATCTACATGTTTCCAGCCTAGCGAAATCTTTGGAATGATCTGCATCATTTCCAGCTGATTACAACCTTTTCTAGCATTGTAGAACCAGCCATACATCTCTAAACAGCAGCAATACCAATCACAACCTCTATTCGTTGTTTACAAGCATTGTAAGGTCTGATCTAAATCTAACTTGCATCTTTTCAGCTGGATACAACATTCTATGAGTGCAAAAATAATTGATTTGTACTTTCCAACATCTTCATTCATTGTTTCAGTGGTTATACTGTTCAAATAAATGATAAATCATATTGGAAGATTATTTGGCTGCCCTAATTCAGAATTGGCCTTATCTAACATTCTAGGGTTTTTATGGCGTAAATCAACAAAGTTTGATGTTGTTAATTGCAATTGTGAATTGATATTAATAATTTAAGGATTTTAAAAAGTGTGATCAGAATTTATACTTCCTGTTTGGATTCATTTCCTTTCAAAAAATCAAAAAATAAAAGAAAAACAAAAGAAAAGGGGACATTACACATATTCAGATTGGATTGCTGAGCCTAATGAGGATGATGTGGATCCATTGTTAACTGATGATGAGTTAGAGGATTTGGAGAGGGAGACAGCTGAATGGAAAGTTGATGTGGCAGCATATAAAGAGGCAAAAGGCGAGGTTCGTCGGCCATCGAGGGTAGGTTCCTCACATACACAACTTGATCCTATGACTATGGATGAGGCACCTATTGAGGATATTGCAGATATACTATCTAAGTCTATTGTTATTGTGTGGGACTGTGGGTGTTGTGATGAACCACACTTTGGTGATCCACTCTGCTACCACTGTAGTGAAATTCTCTAACACCACTTGTGATGACCGACACTCTAGTGCAATGATTTCACGGTGCTTGTAGGTCTGATTTGTGGTTTTGTATTTTGTTTTTTCTTGTTTTGATGTTTGATGCCAATGATACACATAAGTTTAACAAGTATATGCATGTAATATGAACTCAAAATAAACTAAACTTCAATGATACTCAAGCAATGCCCCAATTTCATAGTTAAGAGACTTTCTTCATTGCATAAGAGGGAGTACATAAGTGGACAGCTTACATTCATTTCAAAGAGATACTTGAGCAAGATTTAAAATGATAGTCAAGATGCATTCTTCATGATAGAAGAGCTTACATGTAGTAGAAAACTTGCACCAAATTCGAAAGACAATACATCTTATGCGTTAATTTAACTTACAGCCAAACATCACTGTGAATAGTGACGTGCTACGGTACCCGCGCCCAATAGATTGCTCATACAACCCAAAATACGAACTTCTCCCACTATAATCTGGATGGAATATCTTCTAATGATAAGGGCGCCCCTTTTTGGTGTGAAAGCAGCCAATAAAGAAAGGCGTTTTATTTCCTCCAAGCTGATCAAACCCTCAAGAAGGTGCGGCTGGCTGTAGATGAAGAAATCAGCTTTCAAAATCTTCCAAAATGCAAATAACTACCTCTAGATGGCGAATGGAGATGCTGGCAGCAAAAACCCTTCCAGAAGATGCCTCCAACAACTTGTAATCAGCAAAATATGGCTCCAAATGCAGCAACAAGAAAATAACCAGCACTTTAGGGTGGTCTTTCACACCTTCAAGATGCCAAAATCCTAACTACAAGCCCCAAACCAGGCTTACCCACTGCTAAAATTGAGAAACCCTAGTTTCTCTCTTCCACAAACTCCACACTTCAAAACTTCAATCAGCAAACATATCCAAGCATGAGAGGGTCGAACTTTCTTTTTGCCTTTTATAATTTCACTTTGAAAACACTATTCATTAAAATGGCACTATTCACTTAAGTTATGTCTTTTTTCACTTTATCAATGAATAGTAACTAAAAAATATAAAGTGACCCCCTTTAACTAATAGACACATGGTCCCTAAGCCTGAGTAAGTGAAATAAATGGTGAAGATCAATATTTTAAGCTCCAATAACACGCCAAACACGCAAATTCACCACGTCACCATACTCCGGATACCAATACTGCCTTTTACCGACCAAGTGCCCGTTCAAGTGACCCTCTATCCAGAACCATTAGCCTACGAGGATCGACATAATAGGCTAATCCACCAACTCTGATGCTCGTGAAAGAATGGGGACATTACAGGTGTCATGGAAGTGGATGGTATAGTTATAGCATCCTCAACGAGATCCATAATAGGAGCCGCAACGATAATAGCATCCTCAACGAGATGCATGGAAACAAGCTATGTATGCAGCAAAACCCAACCTTAATAACTCACCAAACTCATCTTATGAAGCTTCATATGCTGCCACATTTGCTTGCCATTCGAATTCTCTTCCAAACCAGCAATCTCGTCAATAGCAAATAGTGTATTCACATCCTCAACAACCAATCTGAATATGGATCAATGTCATTGAGGCCAAGCACATGACGTGCACCTTGCCCTTAAACCTTCTTTTCATGCAATTGAAAGTTGTACCGCACAAACACAAGGTCATTCAAGCGCTTTTGAGTCAATCTGTTGTGTTTTCTTATGTATACGGCCTCAAAAACACTTCAATTGTGCTCACAACCAAAAGCACGAGAAGGCTGGGATAGGATGTGGATGGCAAGCTTTTGAAGATTAGACATTATGACACCAAAATCTTCCCACCACAAATTTGAAAGGACATTTATAAATTTGTAAAAAATTAAGAATTTTAGTAAAACTCAAAACTTAAAAGTTAAAATTAACTATAATGTTTTTTTACCTGGTTGCAGTGTCTCTTCCCTACAAATGCATAAAGTTGAAGAAAACAATGCCCCATCTACCTGTTGATGCGTGTTTTGTGACACACCAAACATTAGAATAAAATGCCCAATGACACCCTATCCTCTCTTGAAAAACCACCGCGTATGCTAAGATTGCGAGAAGATCATATGGCGATTCCAATGTTTCCTATGTCAAGTCTTGACGTGCAATAAGCTCAGTGGGCGTTGTGAATATGCTGGTAACACAAAGGGACTTATGTTAGGCTTGTTCAATTCACAATGGAGGTCTAGACAATGAAGTTCTATTGCTTGGGCCTTGGATCAAACAAACTGAAAAAGGAGATTGGGGTTCAAAAGTTCTAATCTACTTCCTAAGAATTCAAGAGACGGTATTGACTTGGCAAAACTGGGAACCAAACTTTGTTTCGCCACGTAGAAATCGCACCAACTACGCAAAGCCAATGCAATCTTCAAGGAAATGTGCTTATGATTTTCATGCCATGAATAACTACCTTCCAATCGAACAATATTTATTCAGACAGAAGTTAAGCATCCACAATAAAGCTCAGGCTAACTGTACGCATTGAATGAAAATCATCCATTCAAAGAAAGTATGAGCAAAAAGTTTCACCATAAATCAATACTTATCAAATCTTGCATTCATCTAACATACATGAAATAAAATCTAAACTATGATGAGGGATAAGAACCATGACAACTCCAAAATAAGAGAAGTAATCACCATCAGAACAATGCATGCATTACTTATTACTTTGGCAGTCTTACAACAATTGCTTATCTCAACATGTTTTGCAACATGCTCCCCTCCTTTACAAATGAGGGGGTGAGCTCAATTTATAGGCTCCCCAATTACAATTCAATGGCCAAGATTGATTTAGGATCAACGGTTGAGATTACAAAATAAAACCCTAACTAGGGTTTGTCCTAACTAACTCCTTCTCAACCAATGAGAAAATTACATTTGAGGACACTTGTCCTTTTTGCTAAATATGAACTAACAAATAGAATAGAAAGTTGTTGAATCTGGACGTGCTGACTTGGAACAACTTGATTGGTTGAGGCGCCACTTCAGTAAGTTGGATGTCCTCCTTGGTTACTTTGTTCTTTTTCCTTAGAATATTTTCCTTGCCGATGACTTTATCCTTTGTGCTTTGATCTTGGATGACTTTGGCTTCTTCTTCTCACCTCGCCTTGGAGCACCTATTTAGACTTGGATTGCTTTGGAATTTCTTCAAGTGCCTTGAATTTGGAGAGGAACTCCCCTATGCTTTTGCCACAATGGAGGAAATTGGAGCTTTCCCATACTTAGCCAAAATTTAGCTATTCAATTTCATTCTGTAACACCTCAAAGATTCTGGCCATTTTTGTGCACAAATAAACTTCGCCGGTGGATTCGTCTTCAATTTTGAATTTGGCTTGTGTAAGTTGAATGTACTTGATGATGTGCCTGCCATTGTCTTCATGATGCCAAATTCCTAGCAGACCTCCTATTGGTCTTGCCATGTGCAAGGGTGGACTCCCCAAGTTTTCTTTCATCTCCCTTCAAATCGAACTTTACCCTTTCTTTGCCATTTTCTTCTTTGAAGATTCACCTTGTGTAGTCATCCACCTGCAGTAAAATAAAAAAGTTTATTTCAAATTTTCTCTCCCCTAAAGATAACTTTTCAAGATAAGCTTTGAAAGATTTTTATAAATCTCACTTTCAAGCTTTTAATTTTCTCCAAAATGGCTAATTTATTTGATTTTATATTTATTTTATTTTTTAAATTTAGCCATGGCAAAAATTATTCATTAATCCCAATGTTGGATGAAGATTTTCATTTTCTCTCTCCTGAAATCTAGCCTTGTGCTGAATTTTTTAACACTCTCTCTCCTAATATCAAAGTGAATTTTGTTTCGACTTTAAAGCAAACTTCATACTCTTCGTCATTTTCATCTTGGCACAAGCAAATTTCATATTTAACTCTTCATTTCTATCTCTCGAAATTGGACTTCTCATTGTTTGCCATACTCTCTCTCCTGAAATCTAGCCTTGTGCTGAATTTTTTAACACTCTCTCTCCTAATATCAAAGTGAATTTTGTTTCGACTTTAAAGCAAACTTCATACTCTTCGTCATTTTCATCTTGGCACAAGCAAATTTCATATTTAACTCTTCATTTCTATCTCTCGAAATTGGACTTCTCATTGTTTGCCATACTCTCTCTCTACAAGTTGGACTTGGTGAACATTTTTTCATGGCGGACTTTGAGAGTCTTTTTTCCATCTATCTTCAAATGTTGGAGGACTTCATGTCAAATTCTCCATGTCTCTCTCTCGAGGTCGGACCTCTTATGAAGTCTTCCATATTCTCTCTCTTGAAGTCGAACTTCTTGTTGAATTTTCCATACTCTCTCTCTACTCATGGCGAACTTCATGAGACCTGTTCCGTTTATTTTCCATTCAAGTGTCATGGCGCACTTTCAATGATTTTCTTTTGGTTATCTCTTCATGGCGGACTTTCAAGGCTTCTTGCCTTCTCATTTTTCCATAGCCTTCTAGGAATGGCGAACTTTCAGAGCCTTATTGCCATTTATCTACCTCTCTCTAGGCAATCTTCATAAACAATTTTCCAAGTATTTTTCTCTATGGTAGACTTCACAAACATTTTTCCATTCATCACGGCATGGTGGAGTTTGAAAGGAGTTTTCCAAGGTATACTAGGCTGGGCGGACTTTATCCATGTCTTGACATCTTCATTTTCTTCCTAGGCGGACTTGTCTTGTGCTTAGGCATCTTCATCCTTAGGCAGATTTAACAGTAGTTTAGACGTCCTTACTTGAGCTAAGTTGGACTTTGCATGTGCTTTGCCATTTCCTCGGCGGACTTCATATGAGCTTGGACGTTTTTCTTCAATCAAGTCGGACTTCATGATGCTCAAGACATTTTCTTCTCTAGGCCTAGGTCGGACTTTATTTTGCCTTGGACATGCTATGCTTGGGCAAAGTCGGACTTTCTCATGCTTGTGCCGTCCATCCATTGAGAAAGATCAGACTTTGTCTTGTCTTTACCATTTTTTCTAAGTGCCAAGGTAGGACTTTCTTCTTGTCTGGACATTCTCACCACTCCTTTCCATGTTGCAAGGGTGGACTTCAAGAAGTTCTTGCCATTCTCATTTTGGCATGGCGGACTTGTCTTGTGCTCTTTTTTTCACATGTATTTTCCTTTTACACTTAGCCCAAAATCAAATTTCATTTTCTGAAATATTCCCCATTAATTTTTTTCCAAAATTAACATTCAAATCAGCAACCAAACACTGATTAGCGTTAGCTGCAAAATGTAAACCAGCAAAGAAGATAACTCTAACCAAGAATGTTCACCAAGATCCCAATGTGGGCGAGGTGATAGCATATGGTCAGAGGATCATTAGGCATAAACAGAGCTGAAAGTACAATTCATCTGCTGGTGCAGGCATCCACAAGCGGTGGGAATACTCCACTTATTCAGTGGGTGAGTTTACAACAATTATTAGGCGGCAAGCCAGCCTTTAAATCCACTCTTCCACTTATTAACGTGGGGGGAATACTGTCCACACAACCACTTATAACGTGGGGGGAAAATTACAAACAAGATATATGTTTATTCTAAAACTCAACCACTCAATTGTGGGAGTGTAAAACAGATATAAAATTGCAGCAAGTAAAGGAAGAGCTGTTAGTACTACTAACTAGCTTTACAAAGGATAAGAACAGCTGCAAATAGAATAGATAAGCTTTTAGAATGTTCTTTATCCACACTGGCGGTAAACCATCCAGGGGTACTTAAAGTGAGAAATAGAAAATAATTGCAGCAATAAAGGACTGGAACAGTACTACTGTTTACAGTCTTACAATATAGAAAGAGAGCTGCAAATTACATCAATATTACAATGTTTTCAAAGCACCAAGATTCTGAATGATTCCATGATTATTAGTAGCAATTATTGATGAAGAAAGGACTGGAAATTCAAACTGAAACAAGTCTGATATAAATCTGCAATTCTGGAAATGAATAACCAGCAACTATAAGAATTAATTAAATGCTCATGACTTCACCAAAATACCTCCGAATGGCGTGAAACGAAGTGCAATGAACCTCTGGAGGATAGGCGCCCATGACAAGATGAAGAAACAGCCTCAAAAGTCATCCATTAATTTATGGCACAATTCTCAATTCTCTACAGATGGTACGACTCTTGAAAAGGGCGATTTAGCAATAAAAAGTCAAAGACTTGGAAATAAATTCCAATCTCTTGTGGAAGGGGTCGCCTTGGGTCTAGAACCACTTTGCAAACATACCCAGAATGATATTTAATTTGCTCAAAAAGCTGTCAACAAAAAACACTTTCAGCCATGATAAACCAGCAACATAAAAATTGGAAATATCTCACCAAAACTCCACAATAATGCTCAATATGTACTTCTGGATGAAGCACACTCTCAGTCCACCACCTAGGGAACCATAGTTTCAGGCCCGAAGAGTGGAGTAGATTTGCTAAGCTAACCCTTAGCCGGATTCTGGATTTCAAACCAGCAGCATAACGTTATATTTTTCCCAAAGATGATCAGCTCTACAAACAAGCAGCAATATATAAGCTTCAATTGGCAAATGAAGCAACAAGAGACTCTTCAAATTCCAAGAAGTTGAATCACTTCAACTTCCAAAAGGGATGCCACCTTTTTGGCATTTTACTTTTTTTGAAATAATATAATATTACTCAACCTCCTTTTCACTTTGCAACAATAAAGCATTTAATAAATTATTAAATGCATAATTGACCCCCTTAATGGCCCCTCTTTTAAAACAACATGAAGTTATTACTCCTAGGTGTGGGGTACAACTGAGAAACATGAAATTTGACTAAGTATAAAAACTCAGTCCATGAGATAACCAAAACCAATGCCAATAATCAACCTGATGGATAGCAAGATGACTTGAGTTGAGTTGTTGATGATGCTACTGCCAAATTTAGACTTACTAAAAATAGCCAACTACTATAAATAGTAAGTCACATCAAAACAACAAAAGCCAAACTGAACATTGAATTGCAAAGGATTGAACTGACAGATACTGCCAAAGAGAGACTTGCTAAAAATAGAACTGCTATAAATAGTAAGTCTGCACAACAACCTCAGAACGCCAACTGAGTAGTATCTGAAAGAGGAAACCCTAATTTTCTGCCTCAGCTTAGCCTACAGATTTCCGGAAATAGGCTAAATCCAAATGAAGAACGTATGGCCAAAATGGGGACATTACATTTTCCAAGGCATCAAATACTTAGTCAATTTCATAAAAAAATTCTCCCCAAGGTAGCATTATATAGGCAAGGCACTTATACTTAGCCAAATTTTTTAAGTTTTCCTCCTCAAAGGTGTTCATACTTAGCCAAATTTTTTAATTTTCTGCCTTCTTCCAAGCTGGGCAGACTTGGCATAAATTTATGCCATCTCTCTTGGGCGGACTTGGCAAAGTATTGTGCCATCATCTCTTGGGCGGACTTCCTACTATGTCATGCCACTTCAACTATTGTCCAAGGGCGGACTTGCCCTGTCTTCATGCCATGGCAAGGCGGACTTGCCAAGAACTCATGCCATAATTTGTATGCTGTTGGGCGGACTTCATCCTTTACCATGCCATTCCAAGGCGGATTTCACTCATCATCATGCCATTTTATTTGAAGTTGTTGGGCGGACTTCGTACTATCTCATGCCATTGTCTTCTTGTTGAGGGCAGACTTTGCCTCTTGCCATGCCATTCCAAGGTGGACTTGGCCTCTTGTCATGCCATTCTCCATTTGTCCAAGGGCAGACTTCTCTTCCAACCATGCCATAGCAAGGCGGACTTGCCAAGTATTCCTGCCATTGCCTTTGAAGTTGTTGGGCGGACTTCACATACCATCAGGCCATTGTCTTGGCGCAGACTTCACTTCAGCTCATGCCATTCTTTACTTTGCTGGGCGGAGTTGCCATAAGCTCATGCCATTTCATGATCTCCATGGCAAACTTGGCTGAAGCCTTTTGCCACTATTTTGTCCTTTCTCCATGCTGGTTATGAATTTCAGTCTTCCTTCATGCCTTCATGAGTTTCACCATGATTTTCAGTCATCAGTTTGCCATGATTTCTCAAATTTATCCATGAATTCTCTAGATTTTTACCATTTTCCTATGATTTCTTGACTGATTTTTCCAGATTTTCAACATTTTTCTGATTTTCACCATGAATTTCACAAATTTTCAAATTGATTTTCTGAGATTTCTATTGACTTTTTGGAACTTCTGAGTGGATTTTCGAAATTCAGGCCCCTTCCAAATATAGAAACCCTGACAAAAATAGAAACTTTTCCCAAAATAGCAACTTTCCAAAATTAGCCCCCTAAAACATAGGAAGTCTAGAATAGGCCAAAAATGCCAAAAATAAAGTCCCTAAAAAATAGGGGGTCCGGAGGGGCAATCCCCAAAAAGTAGGAAATGTCAGAATTGACTGAAACGACAGCCGATCTTCGTCCCTTAGGTCTCCTAAGCACGATGATGACGTTTGCACAGTGATCTAGGCTCAAATTCTCTACTTGACTCGGGTGACCATTCAAAAACTCAAATTCCTCATTGTAAAAAGACATGGTGATAAGCAGTTGTGACGCCAAGGCAAAACTCAAAAAGAAAAAAACAAAGGGTCCCCATTTGCAATGGGGCGATGTGTGAAAAGGTCACAACACTACCCTCTTATAAATCTATAACTCATCATGTACGAGGTCTCAAAGGTTGTCATCAAGGATTAACCTCTCAATATATGGGTTGAGGCCAAGCATAATGTCTACCGCTGCTCTAAATGAAGGGGAGAAGAAAAACTTGGGGTTAAAATAGTAGGCAACAACATGAATATGTTGGAGTTGTTGGTTCCACCTTTGATCAATAATGTGCCATATGGGTTCATATTTGGTTCTAGTTGACGCATACATATAAATGTTGAATTGCTTCTTTGGCCCTAACCATATAGATATCCCATGGGGTTTTATCCCCATCCACTGACTGCATAACCCTAACCAACAACTTTAACACCTAAAACAAGAGAGTGAATGAAAAGAAAATTAGAAAATTAAAGTAAATCAAAAAAATTAAAATAATAAAAATTGGCAAATTAAAATATCAAATTTTATAAAAACAACTTGTAACAATGTTAATTTTTTTGGAAAATCTTGATCAAAAGGTTACCTTGATGATCTCCACCACAATCTTGACAAATGTATCATCAAAAATGCTTTTCACAACCCTCTCTACTTCAATCTTCTTGCAGTAAGAACTCTCCAACCACTTTTCATTCACAAACATGCGCTTAAGGTTAGGCAATATAGTTGCTATACTCTACAAGGTATGAAAATTAGAGGCAAAGCGTGTGACTTCTCAACACACAAGCTTCTTTCCATTAGGGTGCTTTCTCATGAGATTCAAGGCCCATGTGTGATTGTAAATGTATTTGGCAATATTCCTTACATCTTCCATTACATTCTTCACCCAACTTGATTTAACTATGTCCTCATGGAGAAAGTCAAGATAATGAGTAGCACAAAGGCTACAAAATAATGTAGGGTCCATCACCTCTAGTAATCCGCTAGCTGCCACATATGTAGATGCATTGTCCATAACTATCTAGATAACATAATCCACTCCCACCTCCACCAGCTACCCAAGGTCTGGACATTTCTTACTTCATTGGAGTCATCAATTGACTTCAAAAAAGCCAACTGTCCTCCTGACACCCACTAAAAAGTTAATGAGTGTCCTATTTCTTCCATCTACCCACCCATAGGATAAAAATTGCAGCCTTTGCTTTTCCAAATTCATTTTTGTGGCTCTACTAGCATATATGTGTTTTGTACCTCATCCTCCAATAATGGGCTACTCAATTCATAATTGCTTCGGGCCTTGAACCCTTTACCTACCACAATCAATGCAATAACCAACTCCTTTCAATAAGGACTCAAAGCAACATTAAAAGGAATAATATTGTAGTAATAAAAATTGGCACATGCCAACTTCACCTCACGAAGCAATCCCATATTCCACAAAATACCTTCCAACAAAGGTTGTGCACCAAGAGTGTTATGAAAAACAAACAAGCTAGAACCATCACTACCCACATTGCCTAATCCTCATATTTGGGGCTCAATGGAAAAAAGCCCCCATATTTCTCTCAATGGTTGACCCTATAGAATTATGAAATGAGGGTGAGGCTCCCATTGCCTCTATTATGCTTTTTTTCTTTGCTTTTTTCTACTCGTATTTTATAAGGAGAGCTCTTGCCTCATTCTAAACCTCCAAAGTTGCTACAATATATGGCATAACATCTCAACGAGGGGCTCATGCAAGGTGATAATTTCAGATGATTTATACCTCCTCTCATGTTCCTAGTATAATGGGTGCAAATAACCATTCCCCTTTCTGGACCTTCTATCCCATGTCTCCAAAAAGGGTCATTAGGCTTGCCACCTTTCTTACTTGTCCTGGATGCCATACTTTTTTCAGAAAAATGGAAATAAAGAAAAAAAAACAAAAATTAATAGTGATACCATAGCTGTGTAGCCCATGAATCATGACACTATTTTTTAAAATTTTAATAACCGTCACCAGGCCATAATAGTCATTTTTAATTGCATGGGATAGAATAAATGATGCTAGTGACAAGGCTGAACAAGATTGTTTCAATAAGGATTACAGCAATTTAATTTTAGTAACTTAAATTTTCATGAAGCAAAATTTTTGTACAGCTATTTGGAGTCAATTCAGTCTTCATAACAAAATTCATGCACCAAAAATGTTTTTTTAATAATATCCCAGAAGTTCAAATTTAGTCTTCATGACAAAATCCATGCATCAAGAAATCCCTTCTATAATATCCCCGAGTTTACAATGACAAACATGAGTGATTGCTCTATGCTAGTTGGGAAAAGGCCAATTACTTACAAACTGAGCAACGCCAAGGCTCTGTGAGAGTTTAATTCAAAGCCTTAGCATGCTTATTGGTGTTAACCCAAAGGTTTCTTTGTATACAATGATCAAAAGTTCTCCAACAGATTTGGAATTGGGCAGCAAAGGCATGATCACCACATTGACATTTTAAACACTAAATAGCAGTATGGTAGTACCTAAATAAATTTTACAACATTTTTTTTTTAAATTATGTTTTTGAAGATTGTTTTAAAATTTAAATTTATAATGTCATTTAAAAAAATGTGGAACAGGTTAAAAGCCTGGAAGCAGAACAATCAACGACCCGAAAAAATGGGCAATAGAGGCCTGATCATAGTCAAAGTGTGCCCTAACCAGAACAACAGACTGCAGAAATATCCCCACAGCACTATACAAACAATCATATAAAATTACACGGAGGAGGGTTTGCATGAGGAAGGATTCAATCCGCCAAAAAATCAAGGTGAAAAATAAAAGAATCCTGAATGCATTTTATACCAAATGTTGAACAAGTTTTTCCCCAAGCGCAAGACAGCAATTTTAAGCATTTTATTGTAAATTTTTTTTTAAAAAACACCACAATTTTTTGCAAAAAATCGTTGGCAAGTTGTCGCCGAAATTACTCATCAATTTTTTAAACTATGATTTCAACAACCACTTATCAATTCATTTTTATACATAGATTTGTTTCACCTTACTGATCTCTTTATTTATTTCGCATTATAACATGGCTTTTGGTTTCCTCAATTTCTCTAGATGGGAACAACATAAAAGGCAGTGCAGATTATTATGATCACACATAATTCTGGCTAGAGAACTTGTGTATCTTGTTATTGGCTGGGATCGCAGACTTTGTATTGTTTATACTAAGCTGGAAACTACTGTAATTTTATGATTAGAAGCAATACGTGGTGAATTAGAACCCTTTTATGGATTTTTTTGATACAAAAGTGTAATGTAAAGGCTTTTTCAATTAAAAAATGCATTTTTCTAAAAGACGCAATATGAAAGGCATCCATATCAATATCAGAACAGTTAGAAAACATCAGTACAAAGGATATGTGATAATCTTAAAAACCTAGCAAGCTATTATTCTTTGAACACACCCAAACATGTTGAGATTGCCATCTTCGTATCATTATTAGAAAATTTGTGTCAAAAGATATAAGGTTCTGTTTCTTTCTGGTAAAAAGCAACTGCATATACAATTCCCAAGTTTCTGTGGGAAGCCCAATTCTACGTGTGAAACTTCCCCCATCACAAGGCTTTTGTAAAAAAGTCACTGCCAAAGTATAACCTAGCAAAAGCACAATCATGATATTCATTGAAAGGGTAAGACAAGCACCTGCATACGCTTTGCTTTTGCTGCTTCCCCTTCAGTCTCCAGAACTGTTTGCTTAGGCCTGCATTCAACCAAATCATAGGTTAGAAAATATTGCATTCTACCTCAAAAAGGACCACAAAATTACAATATTTTGTTCCCATCATAAACAACCTTAGAATTATAATAATAAATAAGTGAGACAATGATGAATTATAATAAACTATGCGAATATCACAAGCACCAAAACATAAAAACTCTTGCACTTAACTTGCAACCAGCATTCTCTTAATCACAAGTAGGAGTAAAAGATGCAACTATGAAATTGCTTTTTTTGTAGATTGATTTTAAATCTTAAGGAAATGCCGATGTGCTGAATCAAAAGGACAAGCTCTTGAATCTGAATTTTTTCTACTGTCCATTCATTTAAAAGAACACTAAATAGATAATAGATTCAATCCCACATAAGAAGATTGACTTCATACAAGACAAACCACAGAGAAAGTAAATCCAATGTATATGATCATCTTGCCTGAATTTTTTTAACCGCTCTGAGAAAGCTAGAGCAGCAGTCTCACTACTACCGATTTCATTTTTAAAAATTGGATGTAGTCCTTCACGAGGTAAATCTTTTGCTCTTTTTACAGACTCTGTTGATGCAGATGGTTTTGTCTTGGAATATAAGGAAAATGCATTTGCACACGTCTTCTGCAAAGCTCTGAGCTCATTGCACTCATCAAATCGCTCCCGTATCCTTTCAGAGACTAGATCCAATACAGATTGTGGAAAACGTCCATAAATGGATTCTCCTTTCTCAACAATTTCATCGATCCTAGACAAAACTTTTTCTCTATCACTTGCAACCTCGTCCTCCGTTGGTGCTGGTCGAACAGGTTTTGACAGGAAAAGATGCAAGTCCAAAAGATATGGCATGTCTTCTGATGTTACAAATGAATATGCTGTGCCAGTTCGGCCAGCGCGAGCAGCACGACCTACCCTGTGAACAAAAAGTTTGGGTTTTGGAGGAAAATCATAATTGACCACATTATCTAGAAGTGGAATGTCAATCCCTCTTGCAGCAACATCGGTTACAAGTAATAACATTGTTTTCCTTGCCCTGAACTTTGCAAGATGAATTTTGCGGGCGGCTTGATCCATATCACCATACACAACAGACAGCGCTATTCCTTCTTCCCTAAATAATTCATTTAGGAATTCAACATGGTGCTTTGTTGCAACAAAAATCAACGTTTGCTGATCACTACCAATCTGCTCTCTTACCAGATGCAACAATGCAGCATATTTATCTTCATGTCGCAAGGTAAAGAATGTGAGTTTGAGATCAGGGCTGATCTTATTCTCCAAATCTAGCCGTACAAGTTGAGGATCACGAAGGCCTGCCTTTGCAAAATCAGCAAGCAAACGAGGCAGGGTTGCACTAAAAAGCAAAGTTTGGCGGGTCTCACTCAACTGAGCAAGTATTTTTCGTAGCTGCTCTGCAAAACCCATCTCAAACAAACGGTCTGCCTCATCGAAAACTACATACTCCACTGTTCGCAAAGACATTTCTTCTACCTCAGCAAGATGATGCATAAGACGGCCAGGAGTTGCAATAATAATATCTGGACTTTTCGCTAGTTCTTCAAACTGAGTCTCCATGCTATCCCCACCCACAAGCACAGTGGCCTGGAGATCTGCAGCAAAGAAAGACCCAAAGTTAAGGAAAAAATTAACTTTGATCATATCAATATGCAATGAAAAATAGAGGATAGCAAGCAAAGCAACAGAATATCTCACGAACAAAACATGCATGGCACATTTTTAATTTTTTAAATTGCAGCTAGTTCCAGAAAGACGACAAGGGAAATACACAAAAAGTGACAAACTTGCTGAATATAATACAAGCCTCATGCAAACTAAAGTTTGAACTGTTTTCAAATTTCCCAGTTAAGAAATATTGTGCACAGTATTTGTTTGAGGATTGAAAATTCCATTATAAATCCATTTTCCAACTTCATTTACATGTATACCACAAAAAAACTAAACGGTTCAGCCTCATACTGACAACAAATGGAATAATTTTATCAAGGCTCATGGGACCATAGTAGTCTAAGAGAACATAAATACAGGTATTCATTGTAATGCTAGTTTAACAAAGAGCAATCAGGGGAAGAACAAACAAATTTGCAGTGCTGCAGCTTCCTTCCTCTGAGTGGACCTTCTGTTGATGATTTTAATTAGTAATTACCTGTTTGCAACTCTCATCACTTGAAAGAGGGCAAGCAAGAATCAATCCTCAAGCTAAGGGTGGGGTCCTATGGAGGGGAACATCACTGCTATTCTTAGGATGCAGGTGGTCCACAGAAAATAAAAATTACATCAACGAAAAATTTAGAATTTTTTCCAAAATACTCAGAATTTATTGTTTATGAAGGATTTTAGCTGACTAAATATAAATTACAAAAAAAATCTATTAAATTTATATATTAATAAAACATAATAATTAAAAAATAAAATTAATAATAAATAATAGTAAACCTAAATAACAATTAAAGAGCACATTGGTAGCAAACACTAAAGACCACAAACATAAACAGAGGGATAAAGAGAAAAAAAAATAAACATTATAAAAAAATAAACGTAAAACAATATTGTTCCATAAACAAAAATAGATAAGAACTGAAAATGAAACATATTACAAAAAAATGGAAAATGGAAAATAAATTAGTAGCATTACCTTGGTCAACCTACGTAAAAATAAATGGAATTCAGAATAAGAAAAACTATGTCAGCTCTTTTTCAACAGGATACAATAAAAATGCCCTTATTACTTGGTTGACAGAATACGAATACAAAATATGGTATAAGAACATAACCTTGGTTGAAAGAGTTTATGCATTCAATTGCCAGCCTGGATACAGTAAAAATAAAAGGAAAACACATGGCAGAGAATAAAAAATCTAAGGGGAGACACAGAAAAAATAGAAAACAAATTTCTATATGACCTGCATATGGCACAGTCAACTAGGTTGTTGAATCCAGACATATCTGATGGAGCTTGATGTTTGCCGTAATTTTGGGCATGTGTGGGCACAGTAACTGGGCCATATATATGCTGTACAATACCCATATCCATACTGGGTATGCCAGTAGCATACCAGGTTAGGAGGGTTGGCATATCCAGCAACTCTAGATTCTAGTGATAGAGCCAAGGAGCTTGGATTTGCACATCACAACTCCTCAAAGAGAGTAGGTATGGAATCAATCCTCAAGCTAAGGGTGGGTCCCCATGGAGGGGGCTGCAACTCATTCTTTAGGTGCAAGTGATCCATGGAAGGTAAATATTTCTGCAACTGCAAAACTTAGAATCTTTTCCAAAATACTCAGAAAAGCTACTTTTTTTTAAGTAAGAAGGATTTCAGCTGAATCTAGTGCTGAGATTTTCTGGAACAAGTTTAAAATACTTAGCAATTTCAAAATCCTTGAAACCTGCAGTAGAGCCAACATTTCATTTATATGAGACGACTTAGCTCCAAAATGTTATGAAATTCCCTCTGTGGCACTTGCCAAGAGAATTTGGTAATGACTTTCCATGGGACCACTAGTTAAGAGATGGGTTAATGGGAATCACTGCTTATAAGCTACATTCCACCAAACACACTTTTAGGGTGGAGTGGGGGTATAAAGCGAAAACTTAGAAGTAGCTCCAAAATGTTAGAAACGGCACCTGACTAACAGGGAAAGGGGCAATGGAAAAAAGGATGGTGCGTTCACAAGATGCTAGGGTTTTGGGAGATTACGGGGTGGCTGAAAAGGATGCAGAGGATGGCAAAGCTTATGAGGAAGCAGATTGTGAGGTGTTTCAGTTTTTTCATCTGGGGAAACAACTGTTAAGAATTCCTTCCCTGCTGCCAGTAATCAGCAAGGTAGTCCTCTCATTCTACACCAAGGCTTTTACACTCTTCCTCCAAGAATAAGGGTTCTGCTGGTTCAGATGTGAAGGATCAATGGGATGTTGTAGGTCTGGCTGGCTTAAATGAGCATGGACAAGTGGCTTCAAACTTTTCTGACCCTGATCCCTTTCCCTTTCTGCAGCCAGGTCTTTCTTGTCGCAAGCTTAGGGCTGTTGGAGTGTTGCAGGAAGAGGGCTTTTGTGAGGAGCGGTTGACTTTCAAAGACTGTAAAGA
Organism: Sequoia sempervirens; assembly: GCA_007258455.2. NCBI lineage: Eukaryota > Viridiplantae > Streptophyta > Pinopsida > Cupressales > Cupressaceae > Sequoia > Sequoia sempervirens. Next base: position 72,170 of record VDFB02108125.1, read on the forward strand.
ATATTTAAATCTTTTCCATTCTTGCAGGGTCTTTTGCTTGTCTCTGTTGTTGACTGTTGAGAGAAGAGGGCAGGCTGGTTCTAGGTTTATTAAGGACTCAGAGGTTATGTCTAAAAGGTTTAAGAAATTTGAGGGTGATTTGGGCACTGTTGATGTTGAAACCTCTCAGGATCGAAGTTTCGATGGTATGCAGAAGGGTTCTTCAGATAGGGGCATGGAGACAGGGCTCTTCACTGTCCAAGGGTGATTTCTGTTCTCTGGTAAATATTCTCCTCATTATGGCATCCAATCCTATTGTTCTGTTTTTCCCAGATGACAGTGTTCAGGAAGTTTTATCAGATTGTAAGTCTAAAGATATAATCTGCAGATTTGTGGCTAGAAATTTGGATATTGTTGAAATTACCAGGTAGATGGAGTCCTTTTGCACAGATATCAAGATGCTTTCTATCTCAATTCTTTCTAAGAGTTCTTTCTTCTTCTTTTTTATCTTAAGGAATGAAATTTTGTTTGGCTCTGTGGTCTGTGGTATTACAGGAGATTTAGTTTGTTTATGTGCATCCTGACCAGGTCTCTTTTTTGAAGGTTCCGTATTGGATTTGTTTCTGTAATCTTCCTCTTGTTTGGAGAAAGAAACACTAAGATGATTTAGCTGTTGGCCGAGAAAATTGGTGTCTTTGTGAAATCTAATCCAGATCTGGATGGCTCCTTCAGTTGGTTTGTGTGTTTGTGGACCATACCTTGTTTCTCACTCTGTTAATGTACAGTCCTCTCATGGTCCTTGGTTACAGTTTATGGATTTTGAGGACCTGTCTTTCAGGTGTTTTCATTGCACTCAGATTAGGCACAGAAGATTAGCATGTTCTTATCCCCAGAAGCTTCAGCAGAACACTGTTACGTTGACATAATGGATGCCAAAAAAGGGGGCACCTGATGAGAACTTTGTGTGAAGAAATCATGGATGCTTTGTGGCTTGCTAGAGGGAGCCTCCTCCTGGGGAGGCTAGTGGCATTGGATAAACCTAAGAAAAGATGGGATAGTCAATCTAAAGTTGAGAAACTTCAGATGGAAGCTAAAGAAGCAATTACAGAAGGTGGTCGAGAAACTCCTTTCTCAGAGCAGTAGGAGAGCAATTTTAGCAAGCGCTTGAAGTTTTCTTTTGGGTGTTTTTAAGATTTTCAGCTTTTAGCTAGAGGTTGTTCTGACAGTTTGGCTTCTCTTAGACTTTTGTGTTGTATCTCTCTCTAGCTTTGTGGTCTTCTCATGTGTAGCACTGTTAGTAGCAGCTGTTGTATATTCCTCATGTTTTCTTGAGTTTATAACTGTACTCATGTTTTTTATTGCTGTGGATGAGGTCCCTATGTTCTCTTCATATTTGATAAATATATAGAAAAAGAAACAAGGAATGGGGCTAGCCGCATATAGCATACCTTATAATTATAGCAAACGACTACTCAAAACTTCAAAATGCTAATCAAAAGCCATCCAGATTACTTGACAATGTTCGAGTGCAGAAAATTCTAATGCTTTGAGGCAACAGCTTCGAATGATACCTGTGTAGCGACCGAGCTCTTTGCAAAACTTAAAAGTCTGAAGTGCCAGCTCCCTGGTTGGAGAAAGAACAAGAGCTCTCACTCCTGCACCGGGTGAATGCCCCTTCAGCTTCTCCAGCAATGGGATTAAAAATGCTGCAGTTTTTCCCGACCCAGTCCTGGCCATGGCAACAACATCCAATCCACACATTATAAGCGGCATTGTTTTCCGCTGTATTGGAGTGGGAACACGATAGCCCTTCCGTTTTACCGCTCTGAAAATTGGGGGACTCAGACCTAAAGACTCGAAACCCCCTGATTTAGCCTTCTTCTTCTGCTTCTCCTGAAACTTCAACTGTGTCACAGAGCTCACCTGGATATCTTTCACTCTCTCTAACACCATCGCGATAGACCCGCAGTTTAAGCTCCAAAGAATACCGTTATGCAGGTTAAGCTCTTCTTCCTCTCTTCGCAAGAGTTGTTTTCAGGTTGAAGTACAAACCTCCAGAATAACGAGAAACAATTTTAATCGGCAATATTGGAAACGGCTATCCAGCCCCTAAAATGCACTTGTGGCATGAATGTCTTTGATACACATAATTGCAGTTCATTGTTTTTCAGCGGCTTTAACTCACGGCTCTCAAAGACAGACTCTAGTTCACTTAGCATCATCTCTCCATAGTCAGACGCATCTTGTAGATTATTTGATTGGCGAAACCTACGATCGTGCTACGTTCTTCTATGCCTTTGTCCCGTCTTCAACGATTTATCCTCCAAACATGTCACTGCAGATCGTTTGGTTGCTTTTCTGTTACTTGTTTCTCTTCTATAATTTTTGTTATGCGAGGGTATGCAATACACGCTGGAGGTTTAGGGCTGAGTCACCAATCGAAGGTTTGTTACTTTACCAACACTATACTATATACGAAGGTTGTTAATCAATTTTGTAAAGTTTAATACTTCCCTTCAAGAGATTGATTAATTGCCTGAGTAAATTCGAATTCATCTTCTTTCTTGAGAATGGAAAAAAAAAAAGGTATTTCTCTTATCCCTTAGGGGAGAAGAGCCAGTAGCTACCACCCATTGAATAACCGCCACCTCCAGGCTCACTCCACCTCCCAAAAAAAATTTAACTCTGATCCACTAAAAAACTTTTTATTAACAAATAGAAAATTACAACAATACCAATAGAAAATTACAACACCAATAGCTACTCATAATAGAATGAGTCACTCACCAATCAAAGTACACAACTAAACATGCCTTTGCATTTATAAAAGAAGTCCACTTGCACATAAAAAGGACCATTTACAATTTCATTTAAATCATTTACTTTTTACAATTACCCCCACTTGCAAATGTTTGTCCCTCACTACATTTTATATTTACAAATATACATGCACAGCTACTGGTGCTTTAGATGACATAATCACAATCTCCTTTGCACAGTCTTTCACACACTCCCTGTCAGCTATATGTATTTATTTCATTTCATGTAGGTACTTGCACAATTAAATATAGGTGTAAGGCTCCCCAATTAAACATCAAATCCAAATGTAATGCACAATTCAATCATATCATCTTTAAAAACCTACGTAACTTGCAGCTTCAAATTCAAATGCTCAAACAAATTCAAAATTCAAACACAACCACCAAATTGAATGCATTCAATTGTCAGATTCGAATTCCTAAATAAGAGGGGGAAAGTAGCCAGCAGCATTCACAATTGCATGTTACTCCCAGCAAAGTTGAAAGCAACGACAAATTTTCTGCACATTCCTTTGATATCCAAAGTCTCAGGTATGTACTTATAGTTATTTTCATTTATGCAGTGTCTTCTTACTTTATACATTCTACCATTTGTTAAAAAATTTCTAATTTCCATTACACATACAATAGACTAGCATACATATATTTGTCATTTTACATTACGTGTCTCTTGTTCATTCAGCAAATCGATGTATATGTGTGTTTCCTTTGCCTATCCATTGAAAATGCAGAGTATGTACTTATAGTTATTTTCATTTATGCAGTGTCTTCTTACTTTATACATTCTACCATTTGTAAAAAAATTTCTACTTTCCATTGCACATACAGTAGGCTAG